>KL567249.1:0-22894 GCA_000715275.1 Gyrodactylus salaris
CCACCACAACCGTGATGACCACCGCATCCGTGATGACCACCATAGCCACCGAAGCCGCCACAACAAGGACTACAAACAAATGATTATCAGGTTGGTCATTGGCCCTCAACGCCTTCACTTACCCACAACCAAACATGTTTACTCGAATTTTTACTGTTCAGCTACTATAACTGCTCACATTTTATACTCTTCACCTCGAACGCCGTTCTACGCACCTTCTTCAGTGTCAGATTTGAGTCTCGATCTTTGTTAGCCAAGATCTTGATAATCTGTTAACTCTTTGCAATTCGTCTGCTCTCTTCTAGCATTCTTAAGCTATATTCTTACCAACCTATTTCCTAATCTTATTTTCTTTCTTCTTTGATGCTCATTTTAGTTTGCCTTCCTCTCTGTGTCTGAAGATAAATATCTTTGTGTTACACCCAAATTGATTATTTGATTACTGAAATATGCCATATAAAAATAACTGAATATGTGTATTGAGTTAAATTTTTAAAAATAAAAACAATTTTACATTCTTAATGAAGAGTTCAGGCAAAAGCTCTGTGAAATTTGAGCTGTAAGCATTAAACGTGATATTAAATTTAATTTTTCTGGTTTTCAAAATTTAAATAATAATCCTCAATCATAAAAATAATATTTAGAAAATCCTTTAGCTCTTGTGGAAGTTCTACATTTCTATTGATATTTTTTTTAGAGTGTGAAAAGATTTCTAGATCTTGGGAGTATTTCGTTTGTCGTTCAGAATTTCAATTGAAGTCTTAACACGACTTTTGCACATGAAAATGCTTTCAGTTGACAGACAAGATTCTATTTGTTCTATAAATGAGGCCAATGAGTGTTTTTCTAATTTTACCTTCTAAGACTGACGTTATAAGCTATTATTAGGCTAGACATCCTTAACTTTTTACGTTTCTATACTGATTTGTAAGATCTTGTAACATTGTCTAAGGATCAACACTTATTAGTATTTTATTAATCAATTCTTCAATCATTTTTCTCTTGCATTTATCTCTTTCAAAAGTCTACTTGTGTTTCCTACATATGCTGTCCTCCGTTTGCTACATGTGTTTTTGAAAAATATTTGCTAAATTTTAGATTTCGAAATACTTTCTTATTTTTTAAACACTCTGCTAAATAGTATTTGAATTATCATAGATTGGTGACAGTAGATTATCAAATTAAAGATTTATTACAAAAATTCTAAGGGAGAGATACTGAGATACTTAGAAATCGAGTTTCATTGCTGAGCCTAACTATTTGGATTCACATGAGGTATTTTAATGGATAAGCAGCTCTGAACATGGTAATCTAATCTCGAAAAGGGAGGCCAGAGAAATCTGACCAAACATCGTGTGTGGGACATTTCTCTAAATTATTCCTCCAAATCTCTAGATTTATACTAATTCTTGTTTTTAAATGTAATTTTAGATTGCTTTATTTATAAGAAAAATTAAACTAATTCTAGAGGGTATATTGACTTGATTAATTCTGACAATTGGAATAAAGTATTTTAACTCAATTCAGTTTGTCTATTATTTAGCATGCTCAATAATCTATTACATGATAGCTTTAAAACTGTCCACTGCTTTTAAACATGGATTCACTTTATTTTAAAACGTTTGAAAAGTTTATTTAATTTCTAATACCTATCCTAAATATGTCATTTCAAAGTTAGGTGAATGTATCCAATTCTAAATTATAATTTAATAAATGAATAGATGGTATAACTAAATGGGTTTAATTATGAACACATCCTAATATTCGGAATTTGGATACAGTAGAAATTATTTAAATGAATTTCTAAGAAAATAATTAGAATCTTTGAGGCTGAAAAATGAAACAAAACTTCAATTCAGGTTTTTAAAGACAATAAAAAGCTTTTCATTGGTCTACTATAAAAATTTAGAATAAAAATGAATTAAGCATCAAGGTTTTCAAAAAAAATGGCATTAAACTGTGACGCTAGAGAAGGTGCGTAGAACGGCGTTCGAGGTGAAGAGTATAAAATGTGAGCAGTTATAGTAGCTGAACAGTAAAAATTCGAGTAAACATGTTTGGTTGTGGGTAAGTGAAGGCGTTGAGGGCCAATGACCAACCTGATAATCATTTGTTTGTAGTCCTTGTTGTGGCGGCTTCGGTGGCTATGGTGGTCATCACGGATGCGGTGGTCATCACGGTTGTGGTGGCTGTCACGGCCATGGCGGTGGTTGTCATGGTGGCGGTGGCCAGTGCCACGGCGGTGGACATGGCTGGAACCAAGGTGGTGGTGGCCACGAGTCCGGTGGCTGCCATGGCGGTTACCACAGAGCCTGCAGAAGCTGCAGCTGCTCTGAGTGCTGTGAGGGCGGACATCATGGTGGCGGACACCAGTCTGGCTGTTGCGGTGGTGCCTCAGGCGGTGGTCACCATGGTGGTGAATGCCACGGTCATCACGGTGGCTGCCACGGCGGTCATGGCAACTACGGTGGTCATGGCGGCTACGGCGGCTGTGGTGGTCATCACGGCTGCGGCGGTTGTGGTGGCTGGTAATCCACTCACACTCGAAGCGTGCATTAGTTCCCACTTTCAATAAATTTCGAATGATTTCTCACTCTTTTTGATTAATTTTTTCACCTGATTCGATTCGCTCATTCCGTATTCAAAGAACCAGCTACAAATAATTATTGTGGACATTTTTTATTATGTCTAGGAATACCTTGGAATTTAATGTCCCTTTTTTACGCGATTGTCATGAATTTAGTATGTTTTCCTAGAGAAATCTCTTCAAAAATAGTTTTGCTTGCATCGAAACTAGATTTTTCTTTCAAAACTACTCTTTGAGATATTTTTGAATTCAAAATAGACTGAATGAATCCCAAAATTAAAATTTTATCTTGACTTTATGTTTTCAAGCTCAATGTATCAAACTAAAAAATAGGTACCTTGGTAATCTTTAGACCAGTAAATACGAATTTTGCTATTTTTTATAATAAAGCGTGCTGTTGCTAAATGTGATATAATTTCGCAAATATAAGCTTCCGAAAAAAAATCCTTTTAAGAATATTTCATTCAATAAAATAGTTGGTTAATGAGTTGAATTAGGCTATTTTCACCCAGTTATCTATTCTATCTAGTTAAATACGAATCTTTGTCTTTATTTTTTTCATTTTACTCTAACTAAGTAGCTCACTATTCATATGCAGATATCTCTTGACAGTGAAAAACTTTCAGGTTTAAAGAATTTGTAGCTCCCATTAGCTAAATAAGAAGGCTTCGAATTTTTTTATTTTTCTTACTGCCTTAGTAATACTTGATACAAGCTGAATAGACATTATTCATACTCTAGAAATGAGTCTAAAAGGAAATTTTAATTTATTAAAATGGGTCTTTAGTTGTGTCCATCCCCTCAGGAAGACCAACCACAATCGATAAAATGAATTAATTTCTCTCAAATCTTTCAGAAATTGACATCATAAGCAGGAAGAAGGAAATAAAGCTAGACAATGAAACCAGTAAGCAATGTATTGCCTTTCTCATATTCGTCGAGATTTGGTACTAGGTTAAAGGTACAGCTAATAGTCTTTAACAAGATCAAGATTTTACATTCAAAGGATCATTCAAATAATCATAGCTTTGAGAGTTTAACACTATTATGCATACTTTTCTGAGATTTATATTTTCCCTCCACGTGACTTGAAAGAACTTCTTTTTTTGATAATTATAAAATCAAATGAAAAAAGGGTGGGATAAACCTAAAGATCACATTCGATCCTTCAATCCTAAGCAGAGATGATCGATCTATATCCAATGAATCTTACATCGTCTTTTAATCCCATGATTTGCTTGTGATAGCTTGAACCTAATGTCGGTACACACTCCTTCTTAAATCTGATCATGTTTTGTATGATTCTCTGCAAGTATTAAGCTTCATGGCTATAAATATTAATTAAGATTCCTGCGTAATGCTATAATTCATTCCATATTTAGATGAATTTTATCAAAACTTTATTTCTTCCTTCTTGATTCTGGTTTTTGTAAGAAGAGTATTTCGCTGATAAAGATAAATTTGTCCTAACTTTGTTCTTTGATGAAGATAAATGAGCCCAATGTTTTTGGCTTTTTATTATCAGATTTCTTGTAATTAGTTCAGTTAAGTAAAAATATACCAAGAAAATAAACTGTTTTTATTTTGATAGAAATAAATTAGCAATTATCAAAGCTTTATAGAGCTATTTTTTGAGAAAGTTAGTTAAACTTTAATTAGACATTTTAGCGCCTCAATAATTTTTATCTTTAAGATATCTTTTTTATGCCCGACACCAGATCTTGTCTGATGAAATAGAGCTCAGAAAAAAAGCTTGATAATATTCTGATAGTGTATCATCTACAACATCTATTTCACGACCAAAAACACACTTTTGCTCAAAGACCCAAATATCTTAAAACTAAAGATATTATTTTTGAGATAAATAATTATTTAATTATAATTAAACTTTTATTAAGTTATACGAATATTTCATAGTTTTTTTCTATTGAATTTATGGGATCTTTTGGTTTCCTAGAATGCTATTTTATGTTACAATAACTTTACTGTAGGAAGGTTAGAATTTAGTAAATGGATTATAATTTTTCAAAATGCATGGCTAAAATTTAGATTAAACACTGGCTTTCGCCTGTCCTCTTCGTTGTTGCATTTTTATTAAATGAATGGAAATCGTTCATCTTCAATATATGGAGATTTTCACACATGGAAAACATTAATGGTTAATCTTTTTTTCTTAGAATTTTAATCTGAAAGGCAATATTAACAAAGAGCAACTTCTGAGCGCCCAGATAGTTATCCACCGATACGACTCAATTATTCCAAAATAACGGCAAATCTTTTCTAGCTTAGTCACCTTAAATCCAAGAAAAATACACTTAATTCGAAATTTATTATCGACTGGAAAATCCTAGGACCAGCAAAATATGAAAAAATCAAATGGAAATGATAAAATCCCTCAATTCATTCACATTGTTCTAAAATGGATATTAGGGGCTCAGAAATAAACTAGAGAAGATAATCACATATGCTAAAAAGTATTTTAAAAATAGAGAAGGTTGGAGGATCTAAAGCTGTAAATTAATCTAAACCATCTCAATAGTGAGATAATACATAAACAGTTTGAAAATGAAGAAAATCGGCCGAGCAGTTTTCTTTAAAAGATCCCAAGACTTAATTGGAGCCAAAACTTTTAATAAAATTCAATAAAAAACTTTAAAAGATAAATTCACAGAATAAATTCTTTAAATATATTTTTTCAATAAAGGAAAAAGGCGATTAATAAAAATATTATTCCTAATGGCTTAATCTTATCGCTTCGCACGGCTGAGTTGCAATAATCCGCTGAGCAATAACATAGTTTATCGAATGTATCCCTCTTCCCGTGAATACAAACCGTTTTCTTCTTACTCTTGAAATCAAGAGAGCAACCTCTCTTGTAGACGCTAATCTCTGGATACAAAAGGTTGTACTTCCATTGATAGCAAAAGCCCTGACAGCTAACAGTGTTGGTGAATAGCTTGCTTATTGTCTCTTCGCATCCGACCTCAGAAATCGATGAGCACTTGTAGCAAAATAAGGAGACTGTCCACCTCAGCAGGGTTAGATTGAAGATAATCAAATGAATTTTCATATCATCTAAATTGGCTTCTATCTATTTGATAAATCGGACTACTTATGATGTTGTCTCCCCATTTAAGAGAGATGTAGGGAAATGAAGAGCAAAACACTGTTTTATGGAATTAATAAGATTGATTGTTTGTCTGTTAACTTATCACGTATCAATATTTGGGGATAGATCGTGAAGTATTTTTCATTGGAAGGTTACCTTTCTTCCTTCTACCTTTTACTTTCTTCGTCTGTTACAAATATTTGACTTTACTTTCTGATTTGAAATGCATTAATTTCACAAAAGTTTCGATACATTATTACATAATAAGAGATTTTCTCTGCTACAATAAATCTTCACCAACGAAGAAATTATTTGGCTTAATTAATTTCTTTGGAACGACATTTGTAAATTAACTAAGAAGGAATTTGTAAGATTCATCAAATCCAGCTACTGATGTTAAGTTTTTACATGGAAATGGAAAGATCTCAGATACAACTCGATACAAAAGTGTTACGTTTAAAAATCCTGATTTTTAAACTGGGAGAAACTTATCACGATTAATTCTTTTAGACAGTTTGATCACTTAATTTGCTTTGATTTAAAGGTTTAACGATTTCTAGCAAAACCCTGCCTTAATTTTATCGAGAAAGATATTTATGAAACAGTTTTCAAGATAGATAATTTCACAGGCCAATTTGAGATAGTAATCGATCAACATGGTTTTAAGTTTCAATGGAAATATTTTTGATACATGATTTTTTTTTTTTATAATAGAACTTTTATTTACAAATTTTATATTCACATGATAATTATCTGCCAAATCGCTGCACAAATTGATTTGGTCTTCAATTTACTGATTGTACTCTTCATCGTCTTAGAGCATATCAGATTATTCGTCTTCTCCCTGAGAAACGAATATTTGAGCTTCGATCTCGTGTTATGGCTGTGCCCTGAATGACATTTCATATGATTCATTCAGAGCAAATCTTTTTATCTATGATCTGAGATTTCAGATCTGCCAATTGAAAGGTATTTTTGATTAAAATAAGTTCAATTATAGATTGCAATAAAGATACACCTTATTTACTAATGACATCACCAGGTGATGATCACCTCATTGCTGAAAAAATTAGCATAAAAAGTTTTTCATCCTTCTTAAACTAAGAAATGATTATACGAACGGCGTCAAAATAAAATAATATTTAGAAGACCCAAAGTAAATTTATTAGTCTTATTCTTTATATTTCTTATCAAAATCCTTGCTGGAAGCTACTCAACTTCTAAGGCTCTAAGTTAGAGCTAAAAAGAAGTTATACTTATACATCAAACTTAGCTGGCTAGAAATTAAATTTAGATTTTTTCTAGCATCTTTTATCTAAAAATACTCTAGAGAAGATATAAGAAGATGATTTTAGGAATATTATCAATTTGATTTTGATAATTAGATAATTTCAAAATTGAATTCACTTGGAATTTCAATAAAACGCAGTCGTTAGATACTGAAACAAGATATTAGAAAATTGTTTTGCTGTCTAGATAATTTAACTGGAATGAAATCTTAATCACAAAATGTCAGATATCAATCCAGACCAAATTGAGCTTTCAGCATTTAAATTCTCGATATCGAGACTTTACATTGATCTTGTTAAGGAATCCACTGTCTCAGATAGTGATCTTACATATGCACACAAGTCTTTTGTCTACCTGGCCAAAGTCTACTCAGAGAATCCAAATAAAATAGCCATTGTGCTAGAAGAATATGCCCAAATCTTCCCTTATGCTCTTCTTCTTTGGGCTAGAAATATATCCAAATCCCACAGAGGTAAATTTAACTTACCTTATCCTTCTTTTAGACTCTTTCTATCTTAAACTATCTATTGAATTCTTGGTACAGAGCATTTTTGGCTTTATTGAAGTCAAAGAAAAGGTCGATGATATGCTCACTATCATGAATATGCTCCTCGGTCAGGCAGTGAACGACTTCACCTTGCGCAATTTGATAATGAATAGTGAACATAGGGAAGTTGTAACTTCCTGGAATGATTTCAGCCTCAACGCAACAACCCTCACAGTTCTAGATTCCCTATACGATGCCAAAATCACCCAAGCCCAAGGAATCATTCCAGATTTCTTTGTAAGTTTAGCAAAATTTTGTTAATAAGGATTTTTAAACTCGATTTCATTTTTAGTTTAAAGAAGTTCCTGAAGTTGGTCTCAAGGCGTGCTTCATTAGGTCCCTACTGGAGAATAACGGTCTAGACAACTTATTTACAGTCATAGAAACAGCTAATATTGAATCAATCGCCTTAAACGAAGAAACCACAAAGCTGCAAAAGAAAATTCTAACTTTGATGGACGTTCTCAAGAATCTAATCCTCTCTGAGAATAACTCAATCAATGAGGTGGTATTGGAATATTCCTTTTGGAAGAAGTTCAATGTTACCATACCGAATTTCATCATTGCTACCTTGAAGCTGGCGTATAAGCATCTCTTTATCCAAAGTAAACATGTGGACGATGATGAATTCGGCAAAGACTATGTGACACTGTCCAAGATTATAGAGCCGTTGAACGAGATTTATAAAATCTTTCTCGAAATCAACCACAACAATTCGGGTATCAACAAGTACATCTCATATTTGGGCATGTCGAGTCAGCTGTTGGAGGCGATAAATCGTAATTTGATGCGAAATCAGGACAACATTTACCTCCCGAATTGTTTATACAACTGCGGACATGGTGTTAGACAGGAGGGCGTGCAACCAAATGCCCATTCTACACCGCCCTGGTTTATATCATCAAAAATGGTCGAGAATGTCATGTTTAGTCTACATGTTCCCTTTAATCTTCTAAAGTTATTTCACGAGTGAGTCTCTTATGGCTTAGTGTTTTACAGTCGAAATTTTATAAAAAATGGGAATTTCAACATTCAAGAACAGAAAATTGCATATTTGCAAATTTATGCATTTTAATAGTCAAGGAAATTAGATTTTAATGAATTCTTTAAAACCTTATATATTGAAGTAAGGAGTGAATTTCTGGGCAGTAAGGGCTTAAATTTAATGTTTTATTTCTAATTCTCCAAGCATGTATGAATGTGTTTAGAATTAAGATCTTCCACTGGCGTGATCTTCATTTTTAATTTTATTTCTGTAGCATCTTCAAAAAGTGTCCATTGAAAAATCTCAAGGAAATCGAGAAAGCCATCAAGGTCCCTGACGATGTTGAAGGATTCCTCTCGTCAAAAGACAACCTTTCGATACTCTTGAGATTGATTAGTGAAATTCTCGAAAAAGTCGCCATGTTCTGTCGTCTGCCTAATTTAGACAGGAAGAAGAATCTGAAGTCATGTATGTCTCTCTAACCATTGAAGTGATCATTTTTAATATTCTTTATTTTAGATCCATTTGGAGAGTCCTTTGACGTTGAAATCATTATCCAACTCTTGGCCTACACTAATGCATCAATTGATCGCCTATCAGAAATGCTGCTTACATTCAACTTTGTCATTGAGTAGGTTTTCTATATCTTTTTCTCTAGAAAAAATAATCTGGGCTACCAAAAAATTATTTTTAGTAACATTTATAATTAATATTATTTTTTAGAGAATCTTCAATTAAAGAAAATGCCAAACTCTTGTCTAAAATCTACCGAGGCTTTGATACGCTACTCGATAAAACGAGCCTATTCCAAAACCTCTCGTCAGACAACTCCAAAAAGATATCCGCTGTGCATAAGAAAATCGTGTCCTCAATCAAGGTTTCCTCGTTGATAAAGCTAGACTACATCCTTATAACAAGGAACATTCGTCTTGCTGAAGAGACCACGCACCTCTTGGGCATATCAGCGGACGCCGACTTTGCTGAACTAATGAAGCGCAATTCACAATCTTTATCACTAGTTGTTGTGTACATTTTTTATAATTACTCAAACAACTCTGAAAAGTTTAAAGGAGAAATCATCACTCTTTGGAATAACCTCTTTGCATATCTGGCCAGCGTTGATTCCTCGCTAATAAACGTGGAGACTGTGCAGTTCATTTGCTTTCTCGCTGGCAAAGTTCCCGGTCTTTCATTGAAACGGTTCATCTACAAGGCAATGACGCCAAGCCTCATAAACATGTCCTCAAAGGTGCCCTTATTTGTGCCGGAAAAGTTCAACGCCTTTCTGCAAATCCTCAAGTACCAAATTCATCACTATTACGAGTCGCCTGATTACCTCTATGATCAGATAAAGGCCCACTTTATGCCAAATCCCGCCGTCTTAGACGGGGGCAAGAAATCGTTGATATTCTCTTATCAAGGTGAACAATCAGAGTTCGCAAGGGTCCTCTCTTACTTGGGTCGAGATTCATGTTCTGATGACTTTTTCTATGATATATCAATTCCTAGTTATGATAATGAAGAGTCTGGATCACGAGAAAAGGAAATTGATAGCCTTGTAAGTTTATAAAATATTCAAAAAAATATGATATGAACGGAGTCAAATATTTATCATGGCTTATTCATTTAGTCGATCCCTGAATTGCTATACAGATCAGATTACAACAAGTTCTATGAATCCCTAATGGATCTCTTTAGTCAACTTTTCACAAGGCACCTCGAGTCTTTTCAAGATAAATTTCAAAACATTTATCACCTGACTCACGCGATGAAAACCATGCTGCCAATCGTCAAAAATATCTCTCCAAACATTAAACTCTTTGAGAGGTGAGTCTCTTGAAAGGAAAACTTTGAAAATAAAAATAATTCCATTTGTTTTAGATTGACTGGCAAGTCATCCTGGAGTCGGTCGATGAATCCTGGAACGTTCTATTTCACACTGACATTCCTTGAAAAGTTGATTAGAGCAAGCAACACGGAAATCGTCGGTTCATTATTAGAGGAGATAAACTCAACAGAGTCATCGAATTCTGTGAATAATACTGCTTTAGACCTTCAATTGATGACCGTGAGTGATACATTTATTTCGAAGTCGTGTCTACTTTTAAGTAACACTAGTCTCTTTAGTTCAAATCGAATTTTGATCAAGTAGTTATTAATGGGAGAACTTGGGTAAAAAACGTGCACATCTTTAAACAGACAATTTATTAGGGTTTTACCATTTTTGAGGTTTGTAACTCGAAATTTCCCGGATTATTATTTGTGAAAATAAATATATTAGTCCAAATTCTAGCCGATTGGATTATTCGAGAATTATAATAGGTTGATTAAAAGAAGGTGCTTCACTAAGTTCCTCATTACAGATATTTTAAATCAAAATCTCGATTTCTCTAATTTATTGCATGTTATTCTGGTTTTCATCAAATAAAAATGTTAACGAACATCATTGATTATTTTTACTCTTTATGTGTGATTTGTTCATTGATTTTCTATATGCATTTTAATCATATCTCTATCTATCAATAGAAAAACATTCATCGAGTCTTTGTGAGCAACGGCTCCAAAGAAGTCTCTCCAACTACCAAAGAGGAAGATCAAAATGTCATTGCCGACTCAATCACTGGGATTAGCTCGAGAAATACTGTCAACTTGTTGCTTCTTGATGAGATTGAAGCTATTCTGAATGAATTATTAGTGAGTATTGAATCAAGCATAGAAAAACTATTAAAAGTCGTAAAAAATATCAATTTATTTTATGATTTATTACCATGGTAACTCCAATGTATATTTATAATATTTTATTTTCTGGGCATCAACTTGATGATAAAAATTATCTGAATTGATTCGAATATTTTTATTTGCTGACTAAATCTGTGAAATTTCAAAACAATGTGCTGAAAAAATCATAAAAAAATCTCTTTTAGAAAACCTTCCAAAGTAACAGAAAAGTCAACATTGAAGAAGTCATCTACTACAAGACAGTGGTAGTTGTATTTATTGAAGTACTCAGTGATCTCTACAAAACCCATTCTATCAGAGAAATCTCAAAGGACGAAGAAATCTCCAGCTCAGTGGAATTGGCCAAGAGGTCGGTGCAAATATTGAGTCTAGTCGTGAATCTCCTCGAGACCTCCTCTTCATGGATCAAGAGAGTCGAATTCATTGCGCCGAACTCTGAAGTCAAGTGCCTAGACTATCTCCTCTTATTGCCAGAAAAGATTAGGAATCTGGAGAATTGTCAAATCTACTTTAATGATCAGGCCGTTGTCTCCAAGCCGTCAGTGATTCTGAGTCAAAAGACAACGTTGAACTTGTGCCAGTCCCTTGAAGCGCTTATCGACTTCTACTCAAATGGACCTCTAGTCGGCCTCAAGAATTGGCTGTCTACAACGAGTCCAGCCACTTGGAAGGTCGTTAGGAATTGCGGCCAGGTCTTTAATCACTCGAAAACATCCAAGACTCCGGAATTTGATAAAAAATCCAATGATTTTCATGTGAGTTGCTTACTATTGAAATGATTGATTTTATCGCTGAAATAATGAGTTTTGGCTCATGGCAGGTATTTTTAATTGGTTCAATTGACTACAAGGTTAATTAACGAATATAAAAAATAAATAAATTTCTTTTTCGAAATTAAGAATGCAAAAAATCTCAGCCGAATCTTTGCCACGTCCATAGAAAGTGATGTTCAGTCTGTTCGAAAGTCGATTTTATCCTTCATTGAAGCCGACGGCAAGTTGAAGCCATCCTCCGATTGTCAAGGTTTATTCCAAAGGAATCTCTTCGAAAATCTACGCAACCTCCAGTCAAACCTCGGCAATTTAGCAAATCAAATCGCCTCTGAGCTGATGCGGCTGCCACGCACCAAAATGATTTCATACTTTACTGAAAAATTCGCACCGCCGAACGCTGATGAGGAATTTCTGCCAAACTCCCTTTTAGAACGTCTCGCTCAAATGTTCTACGATCCTATCTTATCTAGGATCGATGTTGATCTGTACTTTAACGACGGCTCCAGTCCGTACACAGTCGCCGAGTATATCTCTTACATGATCAACTACTGCAATCGCTCTGAAAGTCATGATAGCAAAGAGTCAATCACCAAAGGAAATCTCTCACGAAGACATTATGCTCAGAACAGCCTCATTAAAATGTTGATTGAGGTTTTGGGAAAAACGCTCATCAAGAGGTTTTGTGTCATTGAACCTCTGGAGTTTTCCAACCACGAAGAGATGGAGATATTCAAGAACCTTCACACGGCATCCCTTCAATATCTCGAAGTCTTTATCGGCTCCTATAATAGGGCTTTGGATTTATCCATTTTGGTCAACATTTTTGATACCAAAGACTTTAGGAGAATATTCTCTCAGGACATTCAACCGACAGGATGCTTTTCGCAGGAGATCTCAGCTAATGTCGTTCGGTTCATGATATTCATTCTACTACTGAGTGAGTCTTGTGAAACTATATTTTTTTTAATTCATGAATCTCGTGTCTTTTTCATCAAAAAAGAATCCTCTTTATAAGTGATTAATGTGTGTTTCTTCTAGCCCTAAATGCCAAGAGGAAAGACCAAAAGATCCTTGCACAATTCGCCACTAGTGCAATCCGGACTTTTATTTCATCTGAAAGTGACTATTCAATCCTCAGGTCTTGCACTGCTCTCTATGGAAGATTAGGTAAATTTAAATATGTTTACCATTGTCAAGTTCGTAATTACTCAATCCTTGCTATTTATCTGATTGTATGAGAATCTTTATTTCAATCATATCAGTTCAGCATATCTAAGCTGTCTAGTTTACAATCGATTTTATTACCAAAAACAAGAATAATACTTGCTCAAATTCTCACCTTATATAAGATATGAAGCAGGCATTCATTTGGATGATTTCCCACTCTCAATTTATTACTTTCTCTCTCAGCAACTGAAGTTGAAGAAGAGATAGGCAAAAAGTTGCAAGCAATGCCAAACATTGACACTGAGTTCATTGATCACTTCATACCAAGAGAAATGGTTCTCAAGGAATTTCCATCAAAATTTGAAATTGTCCAATTTATCAACGAGAAAATAAAGGAGAACAAATCAGACCGCGTCATAAGTCTATTCGACTCCTTTCTCCGAATCTTTAATGTCTACACGAAATCCTCAAATCCGAAGCTCTTCATATCCGACAATTGGGATGAAACTCATGTAGGTTTTCTGTCCAATCTTTGCTTAATAACTTTGCAAAAGATGTGCACCTCTTTTGAGGTTACATTAAATTTGTGAAATCTTTACAAGAGGCCATCTACAAAATAATCAACCAATTTTTGACAATTCTACTCTTAATTATTTTCTTCTTCAAATCAGCCAAGTGCAGTTATTTTGAATGAAATGATTAACTCATGGAAGAAGAAGTTAATCGCACACAAAGATCTCAACTCCTTAGATGATGGTGAACTCGGCGGCCTCTTCAACTATCTTCCAAACTATTTGAACTCTATCGAAGGTGTCGTCATTGCTGCAGAGTCTAGCTCGAGTCATGTTTCTGTGATACAACTCTACAAGAGCATTCTAAAACTGCTAACCCCTCACATCGCAACACTTCTCAATGATATTACTCACCAAGTTGCCCTACCTGAAATAAAGAAGAAATATTGTGTGAGTTAGCAATTTTTGGCCGAAATTAAAAAAAAATAAGCTACTTCTTGACATGAAATAATTTCGAATAAACCAAGATTCTTAGACTTTTTATTTCGAATCTCATTAATAACTATCAACCCTTTAGCAAAAGCTCTTTGATTCAGTCCAAGCGATCCTGAACTACTTCAGTAATATTCTCAGAGCCTTGAACAAGTCCTACAAGATTAAAGATGTGAGCACTCAGCCAGAGAGCCCAAAGAAAATGAATAGTGAGGAAATCTTCAGGGCGAATAATCTCCCGCTCTTCATCTCAAATCCATCGCAAGCTTCACACAAGGGAGATAGAATAAATTACAAGCGAAGCAAGGACTATTCGTACTTTTCCAAGAAACTCGAATTGGAATTCTCCGACGATGAAAACTCCGATGCCCAGTCAGAGGTCGGCAGGAGCGCCTACAAAGAAATTGGCAAGAATGAGCGCATCGAATTCACAAACGATTCCCTCTGCACCTATTTGGCCGGGAGGTCAGTGTTTGTGGACCAACATTGGTATCACTGCTACACTTGCAACCTCATCGGCGGAGAAGGCGTGTGCAGCGTCTGCGCTAGGACCTGTCATAAGGGCCATGATATTGTCTACTCTAAGTCGGACAGCTTTTATTGCGATTGCGGCGGCCTCACTGCTCTGGGAATTACTGATGATACTATGAAGAACTGGCGCTTGCATAAGAAGATGAAGCCGTGTTGTTCACTGACTCGCTGCATGAGTAGAAAGTATGACGTGAGAAGGTTTGAGGACCTCAATATGGATAAGATCTTCAACAGAGCTATTATAAGGCCATGGCTAATTGGTGAGTCTATATTTCTCGATTGCTTCATCGTTATGTATAATATACAGCTAAATAGACTATGTATGTCTATAATGTTACAATAATTAAGGTAGCTACTTATAAGTAACATACTCAATTTTCTAATTATGTTCTTAACTTGAAGATTACTACGATCTATCTATGGAACCGAATTTCGCTAGAGACAACATGAACTTTATATCCTATGAAGATTTTAAGAAGAAGGATATTCTGAGAAAGAATAAAAAACAACCGCGCCCATTACCGAGTGAGTTACAAATACCTGGGTGTTTTTGATATTCATTTCAATTTTCCCATGGCAATATTTTATGCAAATCAAATATTTTTCAAGGGAAAAATTTTGTCAATTCAGGAAAATCTCGTCGGATCACTCAAAGTTCAACCCTGCCACAAGCCTCTGCCCTTCAGAGTAACGCCAACTCCTCGAATAAGAATCTACTGACTTCAACGTCGTTTGGTGGTAAGAGGAATAACGCTATCCGAAGAAAGAATGGCGTCGGCCGGCCCTTGCTAGGTCAAAATACTGGCATAAACATTCCCAATGGTCGCATGAAAGCTATAAATGAAGAGAAGAAACATGTTGTGTTGAATGAGTCGGAAGCAAAGTCTGAAGTTGTTCCAGAGTTTGCTGTTAAAGGTGTAAGTATTTCTTTTAATTATTTAGTTTTTAGTGGTAATCCTTTTTTTTATTTACGAAATCATCTGATATCATGCTCTCTCTAGATGTAGAAAATACAAGAAAAATTCTAATTTTATTTGCTCTGGATAGATTTCATATATATCATCTAATAGGCACTTAGAGAATTCACTGGCAATCTAATTCTTATCACCAATGTCTTCTGATCCACGGCTAGTGAAGGCACAACTTTTAATTTCGATTAAATTATATCTTTCTATTAGGTTTCAAGTAAAATCCTTTATGGACCATTTTTTACTGCACTTTTTCTTCGTGCCTTATTAATGAATTCAAATTTAGGAAAAAGATTATAGCCTGCGCCGTGGAGCTTGGACGCATTTGAGAACTCAAAAGAGGAGACGATACGCTGAGTTACTATACTACTCATCAGTGCTCGCCAAGAAGCAGAAGCGCTATCACAACGAATCGAGACTCTACGAAAGGTTTAATGACTACAAAAACCTTGCTCCTAACAACGATGCCATCATTTCACTCATTCGTTCCGCCTTTAAGTCTGCCCCAGAATCCACACATCAGGACGCAATCAATTCCATTATTGACGATGAGAATCTGCAAGTCATCTCGAATTTTGTATCGAAAAATCCTTCTCAGTCTAACCTCTTTGAAGCGATCAGAGTCTTGAGTCAAACTCGAGAGAGTTCTCCTGTTCAAAGTAGACGGCCAAATCATGATTTTCAAGTTCACATCATCGATGACTTGAATGTGAGCTCAAATTTGATTAGTTTAAGAGTAAATTAGATGTAGAAAAAGAATCGATAAACTCGATTTAAAGTAGGAGGCTTAAAAAATTCTGAGTCAATTAAATATAAATAAAAGCCAATCATATTAGTTGGAGTGATTTCATAGACAAGTCTCGTATAATCTTGGAACAAAGAATATATTTTAATTCACTTTTCTCTGCCGAATAGATGCCAATAGTAAACTATACGCCAAATGAATTAGAGGATAACATTTCAAATTCTCTAATCGATGTGATGAAACTGATAACAACGATGGATTATGAAAAGATTGAAAAGTACCTGGGTAATGATCAGCCAATAACAGACATAAAAACTCCCTCTTTACAAACGCCAAAGAAGTCAACTAAAAGCAACAAGCCTCCTTTGCCGCCCGGCCAACGTCAGTTGTCCAACTTTTGGGACGCTGAGCGTTCTGCCGAGCTTGAAGATGCTACGCCTATTCTGGCTAACTCAGCTGGACATCGCACAGCCGATTCAACCTCTTCAACCATGGACTCTATATCGAATAATAGGAACCTCTTCCTACAGGCTCTCTCGTCTGTTCTCAACCAGCCCACATCGTCCGGTTGTAGGATATGGGCCTCGAGTCATAGTGCCATTTCGGCACTGCAAATGGTTTGCGGTAACTCCTCCAGGACCGGCCAACTCACCAAGGGCAACATGGTCCTGAATGATAACACCAGCAGCATAGTCCATCAATCAATGATTTCATCGGGCACTAGCATTGCTGTGTTGAGTGTGCCTTCTGGTAAGGGTCTAATCCAATGTCAGCATGAGAATCACGATTATGCAGCCAAAAGAAAGTCTTGCCAGTGTCTGCCGATTGGAGCTACGCTACGCAATTTTCTCATCATATCTGGATCGCCAAATGCCAACCTTGCTAGTAACACTACAACTAGCAAAGTTGCTACATCAACTGCAACGGGTACAACGACACCTGCTACAAATCAAGAACACAAAGGTCGTATAATTATTTACTCCTTGGACGAAGTTCTTGAAGAAGCTATCGAATGTCAAAATCAGTCTGAGAGCAAAATCATCAAGTCATTCATTAAGAACACGAAAAAGTATGGTCGCAAGTCCACAGCTAGCCTCACGGAGATGGTCGAAAATATTGTTGATCCAGAAAATTCACCAGAAATCGATGAGTCAGTCTTTGAGACTTCGACTAAAATTCTTTCCAAACAAAATCTAGAGTCTATATCGAAGATAAAACAATTTTCAAAATCTTATCAAGATTTAACTCGTGTTGGGCATGCCGCAGTTCCCTTCATCGTGAAGAGTCTCTGTGTGAATCCATCGGCAGAATCAGTTTGTGCTCTAGTTGGTACACGTGAGGTCGTTATAATCAGTCTGAATACTAACGGTCAGGTCAGCGGTAGAGTATTTTTAACGCCAGTCCTCGAGGACAAAACCGAAATTATCATCAAATGTATTTGGTTACCAGTCTCGAAGAATCTGCTTGCAATTCTCACTAATCAATCGATTCAAATATTCAACGTATTCAGTCCAGACCTGTCTGATACAGCTAACTCGATCAAGAGGCCTTTGTATTTCTTCAAGCCTGTCGAAGGACGTTTTTGTGATGCAACTTTTGTTAATTTGCCCCTGGACACTGATGATGACGAGAGTTTTGCTGAGGAATGGCATAATATTTTGCTTGTTATGAGTCAGAATGGTACAATTTTCCATCAAGTTAGTCATTCATATTCTCTCCTAATGTTAAAGATAAAATCATCTGTAGTTATGAAAATCACACGTAAAATTTAGTCTATTAAGAAATTGACGTAAACATTTTATTACTCCCTTTTCATTGGCTATCAAATGAGAAAATTTTCATTTCAAATAAGGCAAAACAAGACATTTTGTAACATGGTCACGAGCTTTGAGTAATACTCATATCTTTCTAGCGTCTCAGCTCTCAGTGTCATTACACGACCGGACAGTATTTCATCGTTGAAAATCTCGAATGGCATCATGATAAACTGAAGGAGTACACTGGTGAGAGCATCGATTTTAAGCGCGACTTCAACTCTGGCCAAATGGGCGATGGTGGCATCTCAATTTACTACAGTAGCAAAGATGAAAGGTCCGGCTATCTCTATCACTCCTACAACAACGGACTTACAATTCTCACTCAAATATCGCTTGAAAATAAGGAATTATTCATCGATGAAAAGGACTCTTGTGTTTTAACTAGTTCTTCTGGATCAAAACCCAAGAAGTGAGCTTTTTAAATACAAGTTGATTAATCTTTATAAAACTGAATATATGCCGAAAATATCTTGATAATAAATATCTTCCAGAGCATCCGGTGAACCCGAGTTGAATGAGACAACAAAAGAACTTGTAATTATTAAACCAAATCAACTGAACAAGCTGATCCTCGTCAAGTCCCTCTTTGCAAAGACCTTCAACTTTAGCCAGCTCAGCTTCGACCATAGCATCCGCCTATGCTCAAGCCCTCTCACAAGGTTCTCGTCTGTCCGTGGTGATTCTGGCCTAATATTCTCAATGCCGATCGATGCTCATTCGAGAGGCAACAGTTACTTTAGTAAATCTCCCATTTTGATCGCTCATGAGCCGAACAACGTCTTTCTCTGCCCGATTAATTTATATCCCAACGCTGAGAAGCAGCCGGAGACGACGAATGAAGATAAGAAAAAGCCAAGTGATAACGGGACTGTAAAATATCTTGACTCTGTTCCCTTCAGATGGAACGGTAGTCAGGATAATGCCAGAGTATTTGTCATTACACTCTCTGATGATGGACGCCTTCATTTCAGCTCATCTAGACCCAAGTTAGTAATTCTTATTTCTTTGGATAGTTATTATGGCATAAAAATATGGATAATATCGTTACTTGATAATAATATGGAGTAACGTTTACCTATAAATATGATTATGAAACTAATTCGAAGGAACAAAATATTTCCTTTTTTTTAATCCGTCTAAAAAAGCCTCTGTATCTAAATAATTTCTATAATTTTAGAGAAAAGAAATTTGTCAAAGATGAAATCAACGGAGTCTCCCTCCTTCCAGGAAATCATGCGGAGAACTTTAAAAATCTCAAAGGCATTCTCGAAGAAATAACTGAGAGAAAAGAAAACTTGGACAACGTTCTTTTCGATCCGGAGCACTCCTATGAAACCGGTCCCATTTGGAATGTCACCTCTGGCGAGTACTTCAAGGAGACGGAGAAGGAGGCAATCTCTCGGAAATCTTCTCTAGATAGATTCCTTCTCAACGACACCTCCATGGGCGAATTGCCGGTGAATATTCTCAACTTCTCCAAGACCACGGAGAACATTGACTTTGGCGGAATGGACCTGTTGATGATCTACACTAGAGATCAATTGAAGAAGCGTCTCTCGGTGAAGAATAAGGAGGAGAACAACCAAGTTGTCACGGGTTTCAATAGTTCCGTTTCCCAAAAGTCCTACAACTATGTCACTTCACCGAAATACGAACTAGCCTTCATTGTGGAGATTAGTCTCAACAATGATGAGCCTGAAGAGTCAGCCATCTTTGGCTTGCGGATCACGTTGCCAGTTAAAGCAAAGTCTAGTGATATAGAGCAGGTAGATATCATGGACAAATGGCCAAAATATTTCGTTGTCTTTGGTCGTTCCATACCAGTTCCACCAAGGGAAAAAGAGAATAAGATCCCGAGGGTCATTAACATTCCACTTTATCGATCGGAAATACTGAAAACTAACAGATTCATCAGCCTTGGTGGTGAGTCATTTCAGAATTGTTTAGGATTAAAGACTTTAAGGATCCTGAGCTTGGATAAAGATCTTTCTTGTGATCCATATCTAATAGTTATTGAGGATATCAGAAAGATTCAAAATAATTTGTATTTTTACTTTAGTTGGACCAAGCAGCTCTGATAACGAATACGTGAATATCGGTTCAATCGAGATCTTTGTTATAAATCGGGGTGAACTCAATAACAACAACAACCAATCTATTGACCTCACAGAAGAAAAGGATCAAGAATTCACAAACGAACTCATGTCTCACTTCCTTCAAAATAACATTGACCAACAAAATTCGATGAACAAGGAGCTTTTGAATATAACGAAAATCGCCAAAAGATTCGATCGTCTACACAATCTGGGTCTCGTCAGCTTTCCACTCAATCGTCTGATTTCCTATGGATTCTTCTCTCATAAGAGGCTGTTGGAACAGAGCGATAACACTACACTGGACCTTGATACAGTTATTTCTTCGGCACTTGACTTTGTGTCTAATGCTAAAGAGTTTACTGAGAGCAGTCTTGTGAGTTTCAAATCCTCATACTTCTTAATGTTTGTTAATTTTAAATCTTAAATAATAGAAGTGGTTTGATTTTTTGAACAAAAAAACTCATCAATGAGAGATATTGCTTCCCATTGGTCCAAAAAGAGTGGTGAAACTACGTTTTCTGACTTGATGAATTATACATGATTTCTGTTCCGAATCTATATTTCTAATCTTACCAAAAACAGGAATCCATAAATCGAAGGATTTGCGAAACCATCAGCTCATTCCCCGTTGCTTCTAAAGGCGGCCTTCAGTTGATCTCACGGCAACTCACCAACCTTAATATATCACACGATGCAAAAGTTGATTTGTTCAGGAAAATTTACATCTCCGAAATTGATTCCTTTACCGGGCTATTCGTTGAGCTTTCAGACCAATCGAGACCTGAACTCATGCTGAAAATCATAAAATCAATGAAAAACATCAAAAATATCATTCTCTTCAATTCGTATCTGGCTGAAAAGAACAAAACGTTAGTTGAACATTTACCTATATTTTAATTCTTTGAGAATTGAGATATCTATTAATCCAATTTCAAAATTACTTTTCTATAAAATACTCATATCTTATTAAAAATCCACTTTTCTCCACTAGTGAATTTGACGTTACCAAACTCTTAGAGAGTCTGCGATCCTCACTTCAGGTCTTCCTTCTCTATGACAAGTCCCTAGAAGTTGATCTAAACAGCTCAATTAGATCCAATGAACGCATCCGCCTATCAAACCATTTCGCAAAACTACTATTTGACCTTCTCTACTCGGCGTTGATTTCTCTAGTTGAGACCAATTATCCAATCATCAACTTCTTCATTGACCTCTTGGCGCTGGATTGTACGCGGGTCTCGGTTTGTATAAGGAATCTCCTCACGAAGCACCTCTCAATGCTATGGTTCTCGCCACAACTCTTTCAAGGTAACCTGCTCACCTGGCATGAAGACTCTGATGACGGAGGATTCGAAGGGAAATTTAATAAGACTAGCTTTATCAAGCGTCTCCCAATGAAGGCTCAAAAGTTTAAAAGTAATTTTTTTCTTTTCAATTCTTAAAATCAAATTTCACATACACATTAGCTTGTATAGAAAATTGTGTACTTTAATAATATAAAATGTTAATAATCTTCTTTTCAGGAGTGATCTACTTAACTTAAATTTAAAATTAATAATTTCTAGAAAGCTCTCCCACAACCGAAAAGGCCCTAAAGTACGCCCAGTCAGCGTTGATCAATGAAGGCTCCCAGTTGCAAAAGTTTCTCAACATGATTGTAAGTGTTGAATCTTTTGGAATGATGAATTTCTTTATTAATTTAATTTCCCAGGCCTACATGGACGACGATGAGAATGCGGGTAATTCCAGAGTTGACTCCCCTGTAGAGACAGATAGCAAAAAGAATAAAAAAGGTAATTTAGACTGTATTTTTAAGATTCATTTTTTCATATTTTCAAGCTAAACTGTTAATTATTATTTTTCAAGTAGGAAGTTTTTTACCTACTAACAAGTAGTAGATCAGGACAGGTGATTTTTGTCAGGTTTTTATGGAAATAAGACTATTTAGATAAAGCAAATACAGATAAAGTGAATTTCATCACTGACCAGACATATACGTTTCATCCTTATTTGGATTCTTCAGTATGCCATATGGAGGAATCGAACTCGCGACTGATCCAGATTCCCCAATGAATCTATCTACAACCTTATCTATTTTTGCTTTTTTCTAATCACTATGTGGCCCTTTTGGTCCTGGACTTTTCACCCAGAACCCGTAGCTCTTATTACAGGGTTTCCATAAAAACCTGTTAATTATTAGTTGTAGGTTTGATAATTAAGAACTCAGTTAAGTAGGAAAGTTATGTTTAGTTATGATGCGATTTGACTGAGCACATTTAATTTGATACTTAACATAGACGAAATTATCGAAGACGAAGAAGAGGAAGTGGAAATGTTTGGTGAAAACGACCAAATCTCCAATCCCCTCAACGACTCCTTCTTCGAGCCGGTAGATACAGCGGGGAATTACCGTCTATCGCATCTCTTCGACCTAATCGACGGACGCAACGACGAAGCGGAAGACGAGGACTACGAAGACGTAGAAGACGACGAAGAATTGGACGAT
This sequence comes from Gyrodactylus salaris, assembly GCA_000715275.1. Lineage (NCBI taxonomy): Eukaryota > Metazoa > Platyhelminthes > Monogenea > Gyrodactylidea > Gyrodactylidae > Gyrodactylus > Gyrodactylus salaris. Next base: position 22,865 of record KL567249.1, read on the forward strand.
GACGAAGAGGATTACGACGATGACGAAACG
>KL567249.1:22914-49985 GCA_000715275.1 Gyrodactylus salaris
TACCTACTAACAAGTAGAAGATCAGGACAGGTGATTTTTGTCAGGTTTTTATGGAAATAAGACTATTTAGATTATTATTTTTCTCCAAAACCCTCAACCTAACAGGATTTATTTTCTACAGATTAGATCAAATTAGACCATACTCAACTCAAGAAAAAAAAAATGCTAAATATTATTTCTGTTGCCCTGCTTAATAAGCAGTGCTTATCATTAATGCAGGAAAAATCAGATAGCCAAAAATAGTTGATTTGCAAAAGATTAAATTAGCAGATGAAGAAAAATGACAACAGGATATTTTTAAATCGGAATCTAAAAATATTCCTATATCCTCCGTCATCATTTTTTCTTGCAATCAAACAAGTTCTTTGAATTCAGATTGAACAAGTTCAGTTGGCAGTCCAAATCGCAGGGAATAGGGCCAAGCGGAAATCAGATACAAAAGTTACATCAGATATAAACAGCAGAATCTCTCAAGGTATGTTAATACATTTTAAATACCTCTTCTATTTCGTCAAGCTGATTTTAAACTTTAAATACTTGTCGTTTTTCTAAAGACGAAGAATTATTATCATTTTTCAAAGTTGTCACAATAAGTGGGAAAATTTTGATAAAAACATTCGCAGCCATCCTTTGTGCCCATCTATGTTGAATCTATCTCAAGATAGTTTTGAAAACTAGCCCTAGAAGCTAGATTGACTATTTTTTGAATTTCAACTCAGAGACCGCGGCGTACTGAACTTTCTCATACAACCTTGGGAAGGAATATGAAAGGAAAGTTTGAAAATGGCGAAATTAACAAATCACTCAACTTAACATTGCGAGATTTTATTATCATAATCAAATACACTGAGCTATAGAAAATATATTAAAATATCTTATGATGCATATTTTCATATTTCTATGCATATCCGTGGAAATTTAATTGCTTTTATACACAACATATACGATTTTAACAAAAATTACATTATTCCTCTAAACATTTGACTAGACATATCGCTTATCATGCTTTAATTTGTGAGGACTATTATAGTCTTATAACGTGGGAAAATGAAAAAATAATTTTGTGTAAATTTTCTCACGGGCAAAGGGGTCAAAAATCAGGGGTATAAAATGCGACATTTCTTTGCGAACAACCTAGCGAATGCTAGTACTGTATAAATCAACTGTTGAGAGGGATTTATACATTTTGCGTTACTCTAACAATTCATTGGTTTGTGTTTCGGGTCTCAAAACTCTTCTTGCACCTTTCGAAGATCAAATTCTATGGTTTCATTTTGTTAAAATTATCTCACCAGCTCCTAAATCAACTTCAACTTTACTCAATACAGAAATCTCAATTCAGAAAACGCTTTTATTAAAATTTAACGCTCGAAAACTGTTTCGAATATTATCAATTCAATGTTATCCACTAAAATGTAATGTTCATTCAAATCCATTTTCCCGCACTCTCTCATCCCTCTCCACTCAAAAATTTCATGACATCTCACTACCTAGCTTCCTCTTCATGTGTGTTGTATCTCTTCGTTCTAAGGTATAAAATTATTCATACATTGACTGAGGAATTTTGTATAATTATTTCATGATTCATTTTCTCCTCCTCAATCTACGAGAACTTGAAAGGCTTCCCCCACCTTCCCATATCGGAGGCATACATAATTCAAGTGTCTATCTTGTATGTGCGTCTATCACTTTCTGAGTTATTAATATTCTTGCTTGCTTTTTCTTTTCAAATCTTTAATCCCCTTACACATTTCTACAGTTGATCTGCTTGATCATAAAGCAACCTGGCCTGGTTCTACTAATCATAAAGGAACGCTCTTTAAAAGCATGCTTTACTCGAAATGTAGATATTACTCAAGAAAATAAAGTATTAAAGTGAAACATACTTTGATTCGTTCATTTATTTTCCATGCAAAAATAGTAAAAGGGGTACAAACCACTATACAAACTAATATATGAAAATGTGTATTCAAGTCATAATACAGGTCCACACAGCCAGTAAGATTCGATAGAAATTTTTTATTCTAAAAGGTATTTAAATATTAAATAACTAAAAAATCAAACTGAATTTAAAGCTTGAAAACATAGAATCATGATATTTATACATAACAAGTTCACTGTTATATCTGTTGCAAGTAGGTTGTGGTCAAAGTGTTTAATTTGGTTATTATATATAATGACCGGCCTAAGTGAATAACAAAAAGTGTCTTAGGTGTAAGACTAACTGCTTCCATGTTTTTTCAATATATTTGAATACTTTGTTCTTTATAAGCTTGAGAATAGCTGGAAATGCCTCTAGTCATAGTTATTTAAAATGTATGATGTCAGATTGATTCAGGCTTTTCACTACTTGATACTTGGCAAACTACACGAAATGTTCAAGCAAAACTCTTATAAAATCTTTATTTTTCAAAAAATATGTCTTCTCATTTTTCGAAAGATCTTGCTGGTTATCAAAAGTTGACCCATAAAATATTCGTTTTAAGATGTAACAATATCATATATCGATAATACACTTTGACCAAAACACTCTTGATTATTCACTTTGACCGGTCATTATAAATAATGATTAGGGCAGTAAATTTGCGAATTTTTGCCATCTTTTATACTGACATCTTTAAAAAAATCTTCACAAAAACGATTTTTTGATTCATTCTTAATTTTGTATCTGATAAAAGGTATACCTCGAAGGATTGACTCGATTACTTTCTCTCAGTGATTCATTTTAATCAGCTCGTTATGATTTATGTCCTATAAAGACGCATGAACTTTGGATATCTTAGGAGGCTTGTTCCTTGGTAGGTACATTTAAATGTAAGAAAAACGACTGAGGAGAATTCTCATTGTTTCATTTCAACTATGTCGGGCAGTACTCAGAAGGTCATAGCTATATGCAAACGATAATTAATAAAGTTTTTCATATTTTTTATAAATTTTGCCATTTAATTTGCTAATTTTGGTAAAAATTTGCTATTTCACTTACAGCCCTAACAATGACCAAGTTAAACACTTTGACCACAACATAGACACTAACCATTATATTTATAGTCTCTAGAAGGCTGATCTATTTTTATCTAAAAGTCACTTCTTAACATGGTTCTTATATATGATATCTTTTCTCTGTGCGATTCTTAATTGATATGCCCTTTATTCAATCAGTTGTAATATGAAACCTTTTTTTTAAATTGCACCAATGAGCTCAAAATAAAGAATTTTTTGTAAATATTGAATTATTCCCCAGACATTGCTCCATCAGATTTCTACCTTTTCCAAGACCTTCAAAATCATTTAGGCGATAAAAAATTCAAAACCCGGAATGAAGTTGAATTTTGGTTTGAGGAGGAGTATTTTGGCTCTAAAACCGAAGACTTTTGGAAAAAAGGCATAGAAAAGCTTCCAGATCGTTGGCAAAGAGTTATAGATTCTAATGGAAATTATTTTTACGAATAAATACTATTTTAAGCAGTTTTTAAATCAATTTTTCGTTTTCATGAAAATACGAACGAACTTAAAAAACAACCTAATATATCAAAATAATTATCTTTGTAAGAAGCAAACTCATTTTCAAAGTTATTCTCATTATTACTTCAATACCTAGTGTAAGAATCTTGACAATCACTTATAATAACTTCTCTCTCTGGTCGATTAAATACGACGAGCATGAAAAATAGACAGACCTAGCGAAATAATCAGATTTGTCTGGTTAACGATTCGATTTTTAGACTCAACTCTCTGCCAAGTTTCATTTCTCCATCTTGAAAACAATCACTCTGGCTATTTAATATAGTTTCTTCGTCGGAATTAAACGATGCATTTTAAACTCTAAATTTACAAATTTCATTGAACTATTTCCACTATTATTACTTTACACAAGCAAGTGTTACCTTTTTATATTTGATAATTTAAAAAATATTCTTATTTTTCTCCAAATAAGTTTGATTAAAAAAGCAAAAGTTTATTCTGGTTGATAGAAAAAAATAATGTATGCGAAAAAAGGCTGCTTCTCGATATTTCTCTATGATGCTTGAAATCGATTTTTAATCTCAGACACGCTTTGAAAATCATATTTTTGTGATTTATTCATTAAAATTCTTATAAACCTAGAGTTCACTTTTGATGAAAATGTAGAAAAGAATTTCCCATAAAATTTCAAATACGACCAGGGAGACCTTGAGTTGCATGAGATCATCAATTTTCTGGATAGCTCTTTTTAAAATAAAACCAAGAGAAATTGTATTCCAAGTACAAGTTCTATATTTGATTCATTTCTCATAGCTCTGTCTCTCAATGCAAATACACACGTCCACATTACTCCCCTTAAGAACACTAATTTTATTTATTATCATCAATTTATTCTTCATTTCTCACGTATTAGACAATAATGTGATGAATGAAAAACAAGGATTTTTCCCAATAAACATTCTTTATTTCTCTTCTCAAAATCAATATTCCCGTATTTAATTATTGAAAAAAAACCAAATACATCGTGCTACCGAAATTAAAAGAAGCTCGCTTCGACTGAGAAATTAGCTTAATAAACATCAACCATTTCTCATCTTGTTAGAGAATATCAATTTCTATTCAATAGTGTAGAAGCATTTTGTATGAGTCATTCAATTCATTGAAGGCAACAATAAAAGAATATGAATGAATTCTAGTGAATTTCTTCACATACCAAGTATCATATTCAAGTACAATATGATTAAGCAAACCTTTCTTGCAGCTCGTCTCTTTAGTGAAAAATTCTTTTTCAAAAGAAATTATCAAATGAACACTATGGTAGACATACAGAAGAATGATTGAGGTCACATGTTGATTACAATTTGTAGACACATTATAGTAGTAGCAAATTCTCTCAGGACGTAGGAGTTGCAATGTTTACTCATTGGCTATTATTGTTGAATAGAGTTTACCTCTAATAACTTTTTTCCATTATTTCTTCTCAACTGACCTCGTTGTTAAATCTCATTCCCAAGTGTGAACTAGTCTTTAAAAGTAGAGTCAATTTTGTTTATAATGACCTCTTTTAACATTGAGAGTGCATATTGTCTCTAGACAAAAAGCTTTTAAATCGTGAGAAATGTGTACCCTATCTAGTCTAGTTTTGGTCGCTAAGCTTCCTGAGAAGAATCAACTCAAATAGTCGCTTTTGGTCTTATTAAACGCATCAATTCTTTTAAATATTTCAATTTGCAGATCACAAGAAAAACTCAAGTGGTCACAAGAGGAAATCAGAGCCTATTTTTCATAATCAACAAGTGGCCAATTCCAAAATTGACAAGAGGTCCAAAAACCATGATTCATCAACTATCAAGAAGCGCCATTTAAATTCCCTGAAAAAGTATTCCGATCTCAGAATGAGTCCTTTCGAATTATCCTCGGAAGATGAAGAAATATCCTCCAGTCTATCGTCAACTTCAATATCTCAAACAAAAAACACTCTAACTAGGTGAGTTCTGATTTTCAGAGGTCAAAGTGTTGAGCACTCAGTCCTTAAATAAAAAGGTCTGTCAAATATCCGTGAGGAATACTCTTCTTTATGACTTTTAGATTGCATTTGCTTATATGGACTCCTTATTGAGGAGCTTTTGTTTAAAACTAATGATCTTATCAACCAATAGAAATTATTTTTTTTTCAAATCTTACCCTATTGGTTGATTTTTTATCACTGCTAATCAAACAAAATATTTGAATTTCTGTCTTATCGTTTACACGCTCATCAAAGTTTAAAATACTTTAAATTCGACCAATAAGAGTAGACTAAACTGAAGATGAATTTCCATTGGTTGATAAGAGTATTCATTTTAACCAAAGTATCCTTATAAGCAAATTAAATCTAAAAGTCTTGGGAGAATACATAAGAAAAATGTGAATCCTTTTAGAGAGACTCTCACTGGCCAACAGATCTCATCTATCAACTAAAAGTAGTGTTCATGTATATGACAATACTTTAATTGAAATACGCTTTATCCCGTTGTAGGCTCCATCTCTAAATTTGATCAATATTAGAAACCCTCAATGAATAGAAAAGAAATTGCCAACTTTCTCTTAGAGATATGAATCGATTAAAATTTTCTATTTCCTCTGCTTCCAATCAACTTTTAATCAATAAGCGGGTTTTCTACCAAATTTCGCACACTTACAAAATTGGAGAGTAGCGTTTGTCTTATCAAAGGGTTTTAAAAAATATGCAACTGTCCAGCGACCGGAAAATATTAATTTTTTGGTGTTTTTTTAAACAAAGTACTTGTCAGATAGTCTCAGGCTTTTACTTAATATCTTTTCAGACGAATCTTTCCTTTCATCAGGATTGAGATAATAGTACAACATCTTATCAGATTCTTTAATTTCCTTAGTAGACAGGCTTATCAGATCTTTCTGATTTAGTTTGAAATGATTCAAGCATCATCTGAAAGCTAGTTTCCTGCACAACTACAGCCAATTAGAATTGAGTATTTCATGGCGTGCGTATGCACTACTTAGTTCAGCGAATCAAATCCGTGTGTAGCCTACTAAACCCAAGTCTCTCTATGATAGGTACTCGGCAAGTTCAAATATTCGTTATCAAAAGGATATTCTAGTCATTGATAATTTGCAAGACCAGCAGAGTGAGAATAACACACCAACCAATGTGAGCCCGGAAATTCCCGATAATCATCACCTGATTATGCCGAGTCCAGATAAGCTTGTGCAGAGTCGTAAGAACCTCAACTCCGACTATAGTTCTCTATCGGGCTCTACAACACCAATACAGAATTTCCTAGAAAACGGCCGGTCTTCCTCGTTGCACAACAAGTATAACTCACCAGGTTTGTGATTTTAATTATGATAATTTGATTTACCCAAATTTTTCGTTAACACCCAAGTATACTATTTTGTTTACAAACATCTGAAACCCAGGTTGAAACCATTTGAATCAGAGAAAAGAGGCCAATAGAATTCAACCTGTTAATATTATTCGACATGTTAGTTATAAAATCTACATACGCTGTGGCTTGCATGTCTAATATCGATTTGATATTGATTAAAACTTAGGCACAAAAGTAAGCACTAATTCCTTTTTAGAGTAGGCAATTATGTCTACACACATAAATGATTTTTATTGGTCCATCGTCTCTCTTTAATTCTATTGGCTGAACAGAATTTCTCCTCTAGTATAGAATAATAGGGTTACCCAATATTTATACTCTTTCTCTCAAAAGTTAGTAACTGTAGCATTTCTCAATACGTTTTCATTAATAAATAGCATTTGTGTTTAAAAATGTAAGTTTTAAGTCCCTCCTGTGCAAAATTTTTCATAAAAACTAAAAGTCATCTACAATTATACATTCAATGATGAGTGTATTTAAATATGCTATTTTTATCATAAGTACGCTTTCAAATTGTTCCTTCTGAAATTGGTCAAAACACTCTTTCAAGCTTTCTTTCAGTCAAGATTGACTTAATTAAACTTAGTTAATTTCTAAATAATCATAATAATGTTAGAGATTATTTTCATGAAAACCTACTTAATATTATCAAGTCCTCATACTTAGTATCCTACCTAAGTAAATTACCTGAAGGAAAATAAGAATTGATGTATTTTAACACCAATAATATTAACAAATCTTTTGTTTTAAACAATTAAAATTTCAAAATATATTTTTAAGATGATTTTAGAATTTTTATGAAAGCTTGTTCAGGACTCAATTTTAGAGAACAAATAAATTGGATATATAATAGAGAAATTTTTATAGTCATAAAAATGCCACAGTTGTTGAAAAGTAAAAATATTGGTTAACCCTAATAGAATAACATCGTTTCAGATGTTGGTAAAATGGTGTCGAATTCCTTCTAAAAATAGACTAAAAAAGGGGGTCTCATTTTGTCATTTTTATTAGGCAAAATGGCTTTTTAAGATGAGTCATGAATGATGTCATTTTCAAATATGCAGAAATATGCTTCTGAGGTGAAATATAAAAAAATATGCATATTTCCCCCTTAAAAATTTTTAATTTATATATTCTTAATCAACTCAACGACCAAAAGTAAGTAAGTTCGAAAAATATCCATTGGGTAGCCCTAGTGATATTTGTATAGATCTTTGATTTTCGACTTGATAAGATTCTCACTATTATAATTTATAGGTTCTTTCGAAAAATGTATAGGTTCTTTTAATTTAGGTTAATACATAATAAACCTAGCCTGCTTTTTATCGTGTTTATCATCAGTAAGAGATTGCATTTCTTGTATACCTAAGATGGTTTCTGCATATTGAAAATTGTAAAAAACATCAGAATACATTCATTGTGATATAACGATTGGAAAATATATATTCTTCTTTCTTGTTTAATCAGACTTGAGAATTGATTTTCGTTAGATCACTAACTATGTTTATATATATTTTTGATATCTCTTTTTATTCGTTCATTTGAAAAGACGTTTCTCGATGAGAAAACAAAATTGTAGTTTCTTATTGATTTAAAGCATAATTCTTTCATGATTTTGTACTTTATCGGGGTTGTCGTAATTTTCTCCAAAAATCATGAGTTCATTCACTGAGTAGAATCATTGCTAGAGACACCAGAAATGAGCTTTCCTGACAGAAATACCAAACTTGGACCCATAAAAAGAACTAAACATGGTTTTTTGTTCAAAATTGTTTACTCATCTAGACTTCAAACTCTACAAGCCTAGATAATTTAGAGCTGCGAAAATTCTTAAAGAAAGTTATAAGACTTTTTTTGGTTAATTCAATTGATTAATTTTTGTAAGATTCTTAGATTTAGTTGAACTTTTTTCAAATCGAACTTTGAACAAAAATTGAAATTATTGGCCTGTTTTAGACTAAATAATTTCAAAAAAAACTCGCTCATATCATTCAAGATGGAAGAATATTTTTTAAGTCGTTCAAATATTTTCTGCCTTGACTGACGATTAAATTGAAATTTGATCTGTCTAACAGTTTAGTCTAAAATCCAAGATGGCAGAGTTCTTTACTCTGAAGGAAGTTTTAATCCACAAATTTGCGGCCTCTGAAATATTACAAAATTCATTTCAGAAAAGTACTCAACTTTAAGTAACATTGGTGGAAATTTCTATCCGGGTGTCATATCCAGTGGCAACAGCGCCAACATGAATCACGGTCACCAACAGCAAACGATAGTCTCTGTCAACTCCGTAAGTCCTGCAGCCCTTTCGAGCAGTTCCTCGTCCGGCATCGGGTCCTGTTGCCTCTCGGAGATGAATGGAAAGTCTGTGGAAGCATCGCCGTGTGACCAACACAGATCTTACTCATTATCCAGAACGCATTCGAGTGTCCACCAATGTCACTCAAACATAGCCGGCAGCCTGGCCACTTCACAATCGGCCAGTAACCTTCAGACAAATCGGCAACACCTCGACCCTGTCTTCATCAAAGCTATCGAGGTAAGCTTGTGATTCTTAAATTAATTTTAATCCATCAATTATAATTGATAATTATCTAATAATGACGATCTATAACTTGAGGTACAGATCCGCTGCCTTTGACTAAATCCAAAAAATCTGGTCTGATTTTATGAGTAAAAATAATAGTATTTTAACAAAAATACCTTCTCAAGGATCGTGTAGCTGGCATGTATAAGGAGCGCATCACAAGCCTAACTCTGGAACGTGACATGACGAAAGAGGAGAACGGCCAACTCAAAAAGACCGTACAGAACCTGAAAAACACACACGAGAAAGAAATCAACGAGACAAAGCGTAAATGCTGGTGCACTGTTTGCCTGTCGGAGGCGAATTATCATTGTTGCGCTGCCATAAGCTATTGCTCGCAGACCTGTCAATATGAACATTGGAAGGATGAACATTCAAAGGTTTGCAAGAGGATAGCCCATTGAAAATCTAGTCCACTCCCCGACTGGCCAATAAGAAAGGAGAGATTCTTTTTCTACACATTTCATTCTCACTCTCTTCCCATTGGTCGATAGAATGAGACTTTTTCCATCCTCTAATTTTCACAAGGCCCTTTCCATTTAATCTTTTGAAGCATTTAAGTGTGATATACTCGTTCATAAATAATTTATATGAGTAAATTAAGAAAATAAAGTAATTAATTTGAATTAAGATATTCACAGAAAAACTTTAATTAACAAAAATGTTGAAGATTGATTTATTAAATTAAAAGAGGGTTCATAATCTTTCGATTGTAACAAGTCAAAAGTTATTTAATTCACTTCCCAAGTCAAATAAGTGCCCCTCAAAATTACTTTGCCAAACGAAAATAAATTATTCAAAGTCCCCACTTACGAAGCCTCGTACCTCAATCCACTTTTACTCCATACTTTAATAATAATATTTGATCACCACCATTTTTGTGTGAAATTGGCGAATTTTGATAGAGATATTTTTCATCCTTTTTTTAAGAAAACAAAAATACAACTTAACAGAGTTAAAGAAGAAAATGTAAAATTTATGATATTAATATGATCCAAGAAGTGGAAAAGTCATATATAAACTTGATAAGAATATTGATTGTTAAGAATGATTGAATATTTCGCAATAGAAAAAATGTTTATGAATTTAAAATAGCTTCTTCAATAGATCTCAAATCTAGTGCCCGTGAGAGATTTCTATCTCAATTGAGAATAAACTATTACTGGCTTATGAGTCATTTCATTAATAAAACTACACAAAGCACTATAGATGGAGCCAATGAGAATTGCGTTATATAAAAAAGAACAGTGCAAATTCATTTACAATCCTAGATGTCTCATTGATACCTTCTTTCAGCAACTACATCTTATGTTTTCTAATTCGCTTGAGGGATATTGGCAAGTGAAACCGCTGCAAACCAAGCTTAGTACATGAATCGCTCTCAAATATATTAAGTTCACGCTTTACTCTGATTGGTTTAGGCCTGTCCAATATCGAACTCAATATCCGATATGATTTTCGATATCGAAAGTATCGGTATAGCTGCATCAGCTTTGAGAGTATCTAATTTTCTACTCTTATGACATTGTATAAGCTTGAACCTCTTAGAGTATACATCTTTTTGTGGAGGTGTGTTAATGAGAAATTAAATAATTCTATGAAGACACATATCGACGGCCTAAAAATCGTACTTATTACAACTGCAAGTAGTCGCTTGTGACTTTCTATGGGTTTAGGAGATTCAAATTAACTTCTGATTAATCTGCATTAGTTAAATAACCTTTAGGCTGGATAATTACACCAAGAAATGGTATGACAAAAAAAATAAGAGGTGCTTATGTTGTGGTCGAAGCGTTTAGTTTGGTCATTAATAATGACTGATTATATATAATATGATGAATAGGGAAACCCAATGTATTAAAATATAATTTTTCATCAATCAAGAAGGACTCAAACACTTGAAAATCGAAAAAAAATGTTCAAAGGTTTTGAGTGGAGAAAGAAGAACCAATCAGAGCAGGGCATGAACTTTGTATATAAGAGGGTGAGAGTGATGTGATTTGTGTACTAAAATCGGTTGTGCGGTGATTTCTCTATCCCAATTCTCCCGGAGTAGACAACTGACACCTTCGAAACGTCTTGTCGATCGCCCCCAGTCCCTTGTAAAAATCCTTAAAGTATAGGTATTGTGAAGACCAGGATTGTCAATATAATGAATATAAAAAATTCTATCAACTATTCAATGAAGAAATCACATTCTAACAAAAAGGAAACAAGAGCCAAGAAAGCTCTTAGAAAAGGCAAAGTGGTTGATAATGAAGAAATGCTCCGTTAAAGAGGTAATTCAAGAAATGAACCTAGAAACTACACCGATACTGCTTAGGGCTAGATTACGGGCCGATGAAGACTTGGTGTAAGACTACGAAAAGAATTCTTCTTAAAACCAAACATTAAGATAAACGCTCGGAGTGGGGAATGGTTGATAATATCAACTTGATGTCAATGATGAGAAAAAGTTCAATTTGGACGGTCCCGATGGTAACAAGAACTCATGACTCAGAAAGCTTAAATTTTCAACAGGACAATGCTCGATGTCATGTTGCCAAGTCAACTCTTAGCTTTTAAGAAGAGCAGAAAATTGAAATACTCATTGAATTGGCCTGCCTTTAGTCCAGATCTGAATATCGTGGAACATGAAATTAAATTCAAATTGAGGTGATTAGAAGACTTTTCGATTTAAAAAATCGATTTATCTCATTAAATTTTCAATAAGTGATCGGTTTTTTTCGTTTGCATAATTGGAGAAATTACATTATACACAGAATTGTGATGTGCTAAGAGATGTAATCTTGATTTTTTCGAAGAATTTTTGAGAAATGGGAGGAAGAAGGAAATGGGAGAATCTCAAGTTGTGTTAAAGACGCCCTTGAAAAATAAGATCTTAGAAATCAACTCTTAATTATTCAAGAATTATCTTCAATTAGCAGAATTGATAATGGAAAAATCTTCCAGTATAATCACTGACATTTGTCAAAAAAATTTAAATCTCAATTTCACTGATGACATAGCAGGAATTAAAATGTAGGTCGCTCCGCATTCCCCATTGAATTTGTAGACTACATTATTGTTTTCCCCCACGTTAAGTTTATCTTTCAGTAAACTTTCCATATCGATATATTGAAAATGTGTGGACAGCACTAGTTTCTTCCGAAAATCACGAAGCTATAAATTCTATATATTGACACGGTAAGAAATATTCGCCGCCATATTTTCTGCAATTATTTCAGTCTATAGGAGGGGAATATCTATTCATTAAAAAAAATTCATCCTGCTTTCATCAAGTTTATAATATTATTTAAAACATTCCCACTTGCAAGTAATATGGTGTTTACTTTTTTTTAATTTTTGAAAATTAATCTATTCCACAGAGAGTGAATAACACAAATGCGGACTTGAAAGAAATCTAGGGTGGAGATTTCTACAGGTCGTTGAAAAGAAATCCTCCCTTTGCACTTTTGATCTCTGTTCTTGTTCAGAGTCTCTTAAAGTTGGAAATCAGAATCAACTTTGTAATTCCTTTACAAGAGAAATAACAAGCTATGTAAAAATTATTATTGATTATTCACTTTTGACAATTACCGGACTCCAGTGACTGTACAGGTCATGATAAGAGGTTTAAATGCAAGTTTGATGATTATTTTACTTCGATAAAACATATGAAAATTTTGCATAAAAAATATGCAATTAAATGTTACAACTTTTAACAAGAAAGAACTTGATTTTTTTTCTTAGAATTGAGTTTCATAGCCGAGTCTAACTCTCTTCGGGTTCACATGAGAGGTTATAATGGGAGAAGGTTTGAAACTATTTACTAAGTAAATTTGCTTCAAGGAGAGAGGAGACCAGAATCGAATCCACACCATATGAGATATCATATTTATTGGACTTGGGGAGCAATCCACTACACCATTTCTCCGAAGATATACGTAAGATGAAAGCTTATTAAGTATTAACGATTGGGTACTTTTTTCCACTAGAAGATTCTTCCGAAACCGCCGTATCAGCCTGGTATCGAGCCCCATGTTCGCCTGTCCTACGACCAGCGGATCATAATAAGCTGACTCCAAATTTAACTGATCAAAAAAATGTAATTGAAAATTGCAAAATCATGAAAAATTGAAAACATGACTTTTCCAATTAAATTTTCTTGACGACAAAGTATTTTTGATTACGATGAGAAATTAATTATAGACTAATCGAACACTAATCTCTTAGAAATTGCTCTTCTTTTTTCTCGATCATTATTTTCTCATGGTAATTTTTTCGGTTTTATCTGTGTGACACCAGTGACACTAGGGGTGTCTCATGTAAGTGTTGTAATCTTTTTAATTATTGGTAAACAGGTGAATTCACCTGAAATATTTGGTATGAATATACTTAGTTTGGTGGAGATGCGCAATGGATGGGTTCCTTTATGATTTCATTCCTTATCAAGGCAAGAACGGAAACGAAAATATGTCCACATTTAGAATGGGAGCTGAAATTAAGTGAAAATTTGCCGAAAAATAAAAATTACAAAATCCATGCATACAATTCTTTCTCAGGTGAAGAAGCTTGGGATCTTATACACTGGAACAACAAGATAAAATAGAAAAATCAAACTCAAAATTCAAATCAGATAAATCTCTGAAAAATTCTCCGGTACTATGAGTGGCATGACAAAGAGGCAAGCCTCTCTATAAGACCGAGAGATGGCCCAGCATCAAATAGAATTAGGCATGAAGAAGAAAGATCTACAAATCGTATACATTTTCTCATTGACCTGACTACAAGTCTCATCTATGTCCTCCAGAAGATGCTGTTTAGGAATCCTAAACTTTAGGATGGATTTGATCATAATGCAGTCAAAAGTGAAAAATGCCTTCTTTGCAAAAAATATCAAATGTACGGCAAATTTTTTTTTTCAGGACGCCCCTTGTCTCACAATTTTTGGAGAAAAAAGTTTGTAACAAAAGTTCTTCCAAAATCCTGATATTTGGGCTACAAGGGTCAATATAAGGGTAAACATTTTGAATAGTTTCTATTATTGTGGAAAATCATATTTTAAACCTTTATTCGCCTTTCTTTTCACTTAAAACTCTTTTTAGAGACCCTAATTCGAAAAAAATATTTTCATATTTAAATTCTTACAATAAAAATCTAATATAAATTTTTCTGATTGCTGATGATACGGAACTTTCAGCATTGTTGATGAGTCATCATATTCTAAAGAATCATTAAAATAAGTCTACCCATGGTCTACCCTAGTCTACTACTGGTAAATCCCCACTAAATCTATTACAATAATCAGAGTGGAATTGAGACGTCCGAGATTGACAGTCCAATTACCAGTATTTCCCAAAAAGTTTAGCAATGAGATTAATCAACTTAATTTCAAGTTCGAAATTTACAAACAACAAATTTCTAATATTTATTGAAATAACTTTATAAAAGAGATTTGATTTAGATCTTCGGCTTTGTAAAACTAGAAAACCCAGTGGGCCTTTTTGATTTTGTGGCTAGCTCAGTCTCCTTCTTCCTTTGGTTCTCATAATCCAAGAGTTGACTCTGACGTAGGCGAAACTCGGCCAGTGGGTCGTCGTATTGCGAGTAATTTTCAAGGGTCGGTCGAATATCGTCCACACCGCTCATGGCGACCATTCGGAGGAAGGCGGCCAGATCTAGGAGCTCGCGATCCCGGTCATCGCCGTCCCATTTGGGTACAATGAGGGCGTTGTCCTTTTGCAGCGATGTGACCTTCTTGTCAAAGTCGACCATGATGACTTTGCTAAGGTCTCTATTTAGGCAGGAAAGGTCCTTATAGTGGATGCCATCACGATATCTGGTTGCATCACGGAAGAGACGAAAGTAGATATACTCGCCCCGGCTGTCGATGCTGGCCATAATCGGGGCAGCGTTCATGAGCGACTCTGAGGTGAAAATTACGACCTCGTAGAATGGAGAGAGCTGTGATAAGAATATCTCCAGAGCTGGACGCTTCTTGAAACGCCAGCCGGAACGAAACTGATAAAGAAGAATTAAACATGCATATTTAATACAGTTCAAAATCCTGTCAAGTCTCAATTCATTTGATTTTAAGTTCCTCTTAAAAAAGAGGTCATATCGTCATTGGTCACTATCTCCTTTGATTAATAAATAAAATAATGAGGGTTCTATGTTTATAATTCTCTAGTTATATAGGCCACATGAAATGCAGTAGACTTGAAAAAAATGAATTAATGTTTTTTATATACCCTCTCGAGTCGAAATATAATTTCATTGGCTGATTGATATCGACTAATAAAATAATTAGGAGGTAGAAACTTTTAAACGATTCCCATTGGCTTTTTTAAATTAAAACAACCAATCAGATAAAAGGATTTCTAAAGTTTCTCAAAGAGAATTTCTATAATCCAACAAAGGCTCACCTTCCATTCCGGATGAACGAGGATATTATTCAACTCTATAACGACGGTATACGGCGGCTGATAGTAAGGAGGCTGGACTGGATCTGGTAGTAACTTGTCTGTTGTAGGGTCTTTGACGCTCTTCTCAAAGTCCACAAGATAATTAATTGTGCGCAGGGGATATGCCAGGAGTTTTGACACTACAAATTGGATTCACATCAACTCAGAACTAAATTCAACAGCTGTTTTGAATGTGAGGTTCCCACCATACAAAAGTTGTGCGCTCAGAAGTTCAGTTCTCTGGTCATATACATAACAAAGATATTGTTTTTAAGGATATTACTCTGATGACTTTCTTAAAATATTTACTCTCTAAACGTTGTTCATATTTCCAAGGCCGGGAAACACATCAAGTAATAGATTGAACTTGTCAGAATAACGCAGTTAAATTAATTATTTTATAGAATATCAGAAGTAAAAGAAATGCTTTAGTTCCATTGCGCGATCATTCTTCTTTCAATTTGAAGCTAAACGCTGTTTAAAAATCAGATTTTCCATTTTCAATTACTTTGAATTGACAGAAATCTGCCATTACTCTCAAGAATTATTTATGGATCACGTGGAATAATTTCTTTGTAAAGATGTTTAGACTCACTATCTGAATATTTATCATTTATCTAAAAAATTGATTAGGAAATTTAAATTTACAAGTTTTCCATCAGAATCATTATTCGGTGGTCCAAAAATATACATTGCAGAGCCTAAGCCCCATGCTGAGAATAATCCCAGAGAGAGGAGACCTGATTTCCAGGCATTTTTACCGGTCCAATTCGACCACCTACCTTGGGGTTCTTCTGGTTCTGATTCGTTAGAGATTTGCTGAGTTGTATTGAATAACGATTTCGTGCAGTGAACTGTCCTTATAGTGTATTTATTGAAGAAATTTAGTTTCAAGAGCATTTTGTGTTTAAAGAATATAAATAATAAAACAAAATTATCGTTTATTGTGAAAGTTGTTTAATTGAATTGAGGAATAAATTTAATTTCTTAGAATTGTTCAATCAATTTCTTGAAACAATTTGTTTCCAAATTATGATATTTTTACATTCGCCTCCTAATAATACTCTTTGCCGAAGGAAATAGAAAAAGTGTGTTTTTAAATGTTTTATTCAATAATAATGTAAAATGTGTGTATCAAATTATCGTGCTTTAGACTTTGAAGATACCTTATCTGAGATTGTATAATTTTCATAAATCTTACTGGGATCATACGGCTCCCAGCGGCTAGCTGGAAATATGTGCTTATGCCTCTCATAGTAAGATCTGAGACAGACTTTTCCAGCATGTGATTCATTCTTATCAACACTCGCGTCACTCATCAGCCTAACATCGTCGTAGACGTCGAAAACGAACAGAGGACCCGACTTTCCCCTCGCCTTGGTGACAATAAGGTCGTAAAAAGTGTAATGATGTGGTATTATAACGTCCTCCTTGACGAACATCATTTGGTCGGCTGAGACGCATTTGAGCTCTGAGAAATCCTTTCGTAATTGTTCAATGCATTTGTGAAGGAAAAGATGAATTGTATGACCCTTTTTCACTTTCAGAACCCTCCTATGTCCAGAGCCGTCCCAATAACTATAAGTAATGTTCATTTCTTCTTCTTTAATCGTTGTCTGCTTTTCCACCCACTCAGCGCCAAGTTGCTCGCGTAGCTGCTTCTCTTCAGCGTCCCGATAAATGTCTGGAACGATCATTTTATCGACATATGGGTTTATTCCATACCTTTTTTGATCTTTCTTGACCATTTCGTTGCTTTCTTCCTTTTTAGGCAAATCATCCTCGTCACTCAATTCTGGATCGTCTACTTCATCGAATGATACAGGCCCCTAAAAGTAATTATTTTAGTCCAATAGTAATTTTTCATGATAGTCTAAAAAGTATAATGAATAAACTACGAGATAATATATCAACTTTATTATAGAAGCTATTTTTATGGGGCTGCCCAAATGATTTTTTTCACTGAACTTTGACTAAAACACTAGGAGCAAATGAAAAAAAAATGTTGAAGAGCTCAAATATAATTTCAAGATTCAGAATCATTGTTTTAACCCTTCAGTTGTCTCATGGGTGATTTTTCATCCAAAATAAGTTTGAAATGTTTTTCGAAGCACTATGAAACAGAAAGTCCCTTAAGTGTTCCCGTAACAGCATATCTATTAGATTATTCTTGATTTTTTTCATAATTTTATTTATGAGTGAAAAATAATCCGAGAAATCGTTTATACGATTTTTGCTTGGGACAGACAAAGGGTTGAAAAAATATTCATTCCCTCTTCTGTTTAATTTTAGCCTTTTAAGCAATAGAAAAGAGAATCAAAGAGTTGAAACACTCACTGTCCGTTTGGCCTTCTTTTTGAGCGGGGCTAAGCCTTCGCGTAATTTTGATTCTGAATTTCTCCCGACAGCAACCTTCCTCTCTCTCTCTGCGAGATATGCCTTTTGCCGCTCTTTCATCTCTTCCAGGGTGACGAGGCCGACTGTATCTGATTTTAACTGACTTTCAATAGCGTCATAGTGTACAGCAAACTTTGAAGAGATTTCACCAACCATAAGCTCCTTGGCAATCTTCTTTTTCTGAAATTCAATTTCTTCTTTCTCTTTTTCCCTCTCCTTGATCAATTGTAAAGCCTTGTTGCCTTCGAACATTTTCAATATTTTTCAAATGATTTTTAAATAAAAACAACATTAATAAAATATAAAATAAAACGGCGTTTTAAGGAACTCACATTTCAAAATGCTATCGCCAATTTCAGACACATCTGAATCGATTAAGCACAAACCAAGAAACAAAGAATCTAATTCTAGAAGTTATGAAAAAATGAGTTCAAGACACAAATCGAGGCGATCATCTCGAGATAAGAGTCCCAAGGCTAGTTCTAGCAGAGATCACAAAAAGCGTAGTTCAAGTCGTGTTGACTCCGATCATCCGCCTCCCGTAAAACGTTTAAGGGAAAAGGTTGATGATTCTCGGAAATCATCTAGGGAAAGGTCTCGCGATGGACATCATTCGTCTAGAACGCGTCGGTCCTCAAGAGTAAGTTTCTCCTTTATTAAACTATGCAATCAATTTCCTAGACTAATAGGACTGTCGAAATCTAATAGATTGACTCTTTATTAACCACTTATGTTGAAGAATTATTTTCGAGCTTTGATGATATTTTTGCCTTATTCTCAATATATTGCTGACGATAAACTGTAATCGATATATGTTCACTGATTGACCTGGTAAATCTTTTTTTTGGTACATAATTCTACTAAACACTTGGTTTAGGAAAGATCCACACCGAAAGAGTCCAAGTCTAGTAAGCCCACTTCGAAAGAGACCTCATCCAGTCAGCGATCTCGGAAATATTCCAAGGAACGAAGACGCTCAAAGGAACGACGTCACTCCAAAGAGCGAAGGCACTCCAAAGATCGGCGACACTCCAAGGAGGATTCCTCGAAAATCTCCTCTTCGAGCACTACGAAAAAGACAACGAAAGAGACTAAGAAGGACCCAGAGACATCCAAGAAGGGCAATACAGACTACTCAGAACTCATCCTCCTGCTACAACGAAGGTCCAAGAGTCCAATCTCCGAAGAGGAATTAGAGGTGGTCTGCCCGGCCTTGTTGAATATCGCGAAAATGGAGAAAGACCTCACGCCGGAGAAGGAGAAGAATGACTCTAGAGGTAAATTTTCCTCTTATATTTTCACTGCTTCGGTAGAGCTTTCCAAAAAGTTGATATTCTAGAAAAAAAATCTCCTGATTCAGTTAATCTTAAAAAATGATTAAATTGAGATTTTGGTTATGACTCTATCCATTTCATTCCAAACATCTCTTCTTTAACATAAGATTCAGCGCACATTTCAATTGCGCGGGCTACGTTTTCTTTTGGATACTGCGTGAAGGACCATGATTAAATCCACAATCTAAACAGAATAATTTGTAGTAATCAGAAAACTGTGAATGAATTTTGACATTGAGCATTTTACAATTTAAAACTTATTTAACCCTTGAAGACCCAAGCAAAGAAGTACTCGATAATATTGAGATATTTTTATGGATTATCAAATGAGGCAAATTCTCAAACAATGTTTGGTTGAGACAATTTTCAAAAATTTACTCTGTTTAAATGTTAAACATTTATTCTAAACTTGATTTCATTTCAAAAAGAGAGGTTAAAGAGGAATTTTTCTCAGCTTTTTCAAAAAATTTATGAATATTCTTTAAAATAAATCGGATGAATAACATAACAGTTGCAGGAATTTTAAGATTAATTCAAATATTTTGCGCGCGTAAATTTTATTCGTCTCCATTATTAAGATGCAAAAATGCATAATCTAAAAGCTTATTATCTGTGTAATTCAGTAGTTGAAAAGTTATCCTTGTATCATACTCACAGTAAAAGCTATATTGAATCAAACTTTTTGTCCCACCGGTGACCCACTGAGTCCTGAAGGGTTAAATTCACTAAGATAAAATTAATCAATGATTATTAATCATGCTCTTTTACGCAGTATCCAAGGAATAGTTTTTCACAGTCTTGGGTAACTCTAGTTATTTATATGGATTAAATCCACTCTTTTAATCTTCATTTCAATTAAAATACCATGTCTACAATCGTAAAAAATGCCTATTTTTGCCTTTTTTTAAATTCACACTTTATGAGGTGGAAAAAGTATCATTTTCAATGAAGAACCAATCATATTGCGAAGAAGCTCTTGTGTGGCATGAATCATAGTCTCTATTTCACTTAGGAGTACTAAGTTAGTACAGATTTACTCGGGTTGGTGCATGTATACAAACGTTATTAAGACAATAAAATCACTTCTACTTATGCGAAAACATGGAAAAAGTCCGTAATATAGTTTTGAACTCTGAAGATGATAGAATCCTCGTTCGGAAAGCTGAATTTGACGTACAAAATTGCGATCTGGACGAGAATTTATTTATTTAGAAATTAATTCCAATCATAAAGCAGTTTGAATCATCTAGTTCGAGAATGTACAACTGCTAAAAGAGGATTACCGCTCTCGAATTTGTAGTAGACCCTGCTGGAGTTCAAGATTGTCTCACGAAAAGAATATCAAAGAATGATATCGAAGCCTTAATACAAAAAGAGAATATGTAGGTTTCTTTGCTGTATGTTTGACAACCAACGTCGGCATGTATTGAAAGAGGTTTTTCCCGTAAGAGAGACTATCTAGGAGATGACCTTCCCACCAGAGAACTTGGAAAATGTTTATATTTCTTAATCAGAATGAAATAATTTGATTTTCTAAAGTTGCCTATTTCTGCTTTTTTTCAGAGAACAAATGCTTATTTTTTATTAAAAAAACGCCATTTTCTGGTAGCCCTAGTCATGTCTAATAATTAGAAAGACTAGAAATATTACCAATCGTCTTATTTTTAATCAACCTAGCTACTCACAAGTACTAATGTGCGTTAAAAAAACACAGATAATAATCAGAACAGTGTAATGAGAACACCACAACGTCTTAAAAGTCTTGTTTTGTTTCTATTTCTTAAGAGATCAATCACAGCTGTATCTAATGTTCTCATGAAGATACCCTCCCTACTTTATTGGGTACTTATTATTGGCATATTTACAAGTTTAAGGGCTATTCTTTCCAGTCTCAAGATGAGGTACCGTTCACTAGATTAATTTCTCTAATGGTTAATTATTAATATCTATGCTAAAATATATATTTTTATACTTGTTAGTCTGAGTATTCATTTGAATTCTAGTAACTTGATTTTTATATTTGATGTGTGACAGTGTTACATTGTAACATTAATACGTCTCTTATGATTATTGTTTGAATAAAGAATTCAATCCTTGATCTTATTCCAACTCATTACCAGGGCAACCAAAAAGAATATTTAGCACATTTTTTCCTGAGTTGAGTATGTTATAATTTGATCAAATCTGTAGAATCCAAAATTTAGAAAAAATGAATATTTTGGAATGTTTTTTATCAAAAAATCATAAAATATTCTTAAGAATATTTAATGAAAAAGAAGCCTTTTATGGCTTTGTTTATTTGATAGGATTGTTTATTAAATGGGATTGCTTATTGCAACTTCGTTAGTAAAAAATATAACGACCTTAACCTGTACGGCATTATCCAATCAGATATTTTTTGATGTCAATTTTGAAAATATTACTTATTTTGAAAAATAATATTCGATGGAATATTTTATAACAAAAATAATATTTTAGAGAATATTTTCATGGTTAAAAAAAGATATTTTGCAGAATATATTCTTAAAAAAAATAATATTTTTGGTTGCCCTGCTCATTACATACAGGTAAAACAGCCACATCGTTCGGCTAAAGCTCAATTTTGTAATTAGCCGTCTCTTAAAAGGGAGGTCAAGTCTAATTTTGAAACCCTTCCATCTGATTGGTTGTTTTAATTTAACAATTTAAAAAGCCAATGAGAAACGTCTAAAATAATTATTCATACCTAACCACCCTTTTAAGAAATGAAATCGAATGATGTGGCTGTTTTACCTGTAATTATTTAATAGTCAATTCTTGAATAGGAGTTGGCTCTGATTTAAATTCCATAATATAAAAGGCCCAATAAGAATCATGTCATGTTGGAGACCCGCCCCTCTTCAAAAAACATTCAAATTTGACTAACACCAGTCTTTCTCTGAAAGTATTTTAGACTTATTGTTAGAGCTATCAAATGCCTTTTGTAACCCTTCTTGATATGCTTCCCATAGTCAAGACTTACAATGGATATGTGAGGGTAGAAAGAGAATCAAGACCGTTACACCTCTTTTGAAGGGAAACCCTTTTCATGATTTGATAGCTTCTTTTCTGTGTATGTTCTAGAGTTATAGACCAAACTTTGCACGCAAATTCCTTGTGAAATTATGAGAGAGTCTTTATTTTGTCGATTTGGCGCGACACGCTTTTCCTGAGAATCAAAAATTCTATTTTTTTAGTGGAGCTTCACTAAAAGCTCTATTCCATCCGTGCAAATGTTTCAGCCGTGCAACTTTTAGTTGATAGCTTTTTATCTGATGAACACCTCGGAAATTCCAGGATTGATCTTTGGGGAGTACGAAATTAACAAAATAAAGACTCTTTCATAATTTCACAAGGAATTTGCGTGCAAACAATTTTGTTGAATAATTATAATGTACACAGTTCTCCGTTCCATCTTGCAACTTGAAGATAGCTAGAAAGAGATTTCGATTTTCGTCTGTTATTAGATAAATACTAATTTCATAATATCGGATAAAAATCCTGCTCAAAGGATTAGCATTATTTTTGAAGAAAAAACCAATCAAGTTTTTGTTTATTTAAGAAAACTACACAATCAATATCTCTGATAAAAGAATTAAGATGAACAATCTCTAGTGAGATTACAAGCTAGTTCAAAGAAAAACACTAAACTCATCTTAATTCCCATGACCAAGGTATTAAATTTCTCTAAAATCAGCCTGATGAATGAAATACTGATGGACAGTTTTCATCTGTATTTCAAAATGAGGATTTCTCCAAGAGATATTTAGGGCAGAAATGCCTCGATTATCTTTTCCAATGAACTTATTTTATTAGCAAAAATTTGATTAGCCTTCCTTGTTGGAGATTTAGAAATGGATTTTTTCACCATTTCCATGGTTAAAAAGTGATTTTTCATATCAATCGAAAAAATTCCTGATCAAATCATTTCAAAAAAATTAATTAATACACCTTTCTTGCTAATTAGTTTGGTTCCTCTCCCAAAATATTTCTTGAATAATCGCAAGCCTCTATACTTTGCAAAATGGGAAAAAATTATATTGATTCTTATATATATATATTAAGAAGCAGGTTTACCTCTTTGGGTAGTTTTGAGATTAAATACAACCTTGAGGAGTTTAGCTCTTCAGAATACTTGGTTAAAAAAATTTACTTTAATTATGAAAAACCTTTCGGAACATCGTTTAGGACTTGACTTTTAAATAAAGATAATCGCTGCTACTTTAGATACCAGAATAGGAAAGGTTGAATGCTCTACTCTGATTGGTTGGTGAGGCTTATATCCTTCTCTCAAGTGCCAAGAGTTTATTTACGAAATTCTTCTTCTATTCACAACGAGTTTTAATTGATTCTATTCCTTATCAGATAATCTCGTCGTGTACAAGGATAGATATCACTATCGTAGTTTGCGAAAGCCAAAGTTAGACGAGAGTCAAACCCCAGAGGAGAAACCGAAGCCAGTTTACAATTCCACAGAGAACGCTCTAACTGATGACCTTATAAAAGATACTTCGGTCTCTCTTGAGGAATGGGAAGAAGAACTACTAGAGCTGGAGAAGGATCGCACCAGCCTCCTTCGTATTGTCTCACGAATCGACTTTGCTCGTGGCCTCATCGACAAGTCGACTAGTAAGACTGTCTGGTCTGGAATTAAGGACTTATTCTCCACAAAGAGTGAAAAGAATCCCACTGAAATTGTGAGTCATCATTAGCCCTAACATGAGATTGCTTTAACGATAAAATGTCCAATGCAGTTAGCTATAAACTGCTGAGGTCTCATGGACTTTGAATATGCTCTTTTCTGTTGACAAGCAAAAATTCAGCTTAAAATAAAAACATCGTGATTTTGCTAGGTTTTCTTAACTCAAATTAGATAAAAATGACTCATCATTAGGGCTACCAGTGAAATGCATTATTTCACAAAGAATTCTGAATAAAAAGTCTGCCCTGGACAAGATTCGAACCCGAGTTGAAAAATTGACAGGTAAAAAGAGAAAAATATGCACATCTTCAACAATAAATTAACGGAATACGATACGAATACTGGAACAGTAATGTAAATTGAGGATAGGTCAAATATATTGATGGATAGCAGTTTGGAAAATTCATAGATGCTTGGCAGGTGTCTCAAATATCTGCACGCTTGTGATCAAGTAATTGCACACTTGAATTTAGCTCTTTTATTGTTGATGTTCCAGAATAATTATAATTGGATTTGCACACTTGGTGCCAGTTAAGATTTTCAATGAAGAAAGTATAAAAAATATAAAGTAATCTTTAGAAATGTTACACCTAATAACTAGAGCAACCAAATGGCATTTTTTGTGTGCGAATTGGCTTAAGAACTCGAAAAAGCAAAAGAAATCTTGTAGACCTGAAGGGTAAGAAGATAAGCAAGCCAAATTTATCTAAGCTTATTTGTAGATTGATTTAACACAGAAATCGAATGAATTTAGATTTATTTTTTCAAAAAATTGAAATTTTTTTTGTAAACATGGTGCGTTTTCAGGTCGCCCTATTAATAACGTAAATCAGTTACTTGAGTAAAAAAGTTGATCAAAAATTCCATTTTTGAGTATTTAATTGTGACTTATTATTCTATTCATTTCAGACGGATGAATTTGAAACGCTGCCCATAATGGAGGAGTATCTGAGTGGGAATATTGACGAGCTGAGGGAGAATAAGTACCTCGAGGTTCATCCCAAGATTGATGTCTGCTCTGATAATTGGGAGTGCCCCATTCAAAACAAGTGCATTGAAATTATACCAATGTCTTCCTTCTTACAGTTAAACTTTAGGAAAAGACTGATCAACTCTAAAGCCTAGTCCACTATTCCTCGTCCCACTTATGTATGATTGTGTAAATAAAGTTTTCATCATTTCTAATGGTTACATCAGAACAAAAATATCAGAGCAGAGTAGAGCTTGCAAGGAATGTTTCCTACACGTACCTCTCGAAGACCTGAAAGAGATAACCAGTGGTGAGATAATTCTCTTGTTCGATTGATATAAAATATAACTTCATTGGGTAGCCCTTCTCATTCGAAGAGCAACCAAAAAGACCTAACATATTTAGAAAAAAAAACAATAAAAGGCAATTATGCAATTTTACAAAACTAATCAATATTTCAGAAAGACTTATTGTTTCAAAATTTTGTCTTCGATTGGTTATCCAAATATGTATCAATCATAGATATAGAACAAATGCATTGAATTTTCTTTAAGACCGAATAAGCCCAGCGACAAGAAATTGAGAAAAGGCAATTACTTCAAAAAAGGCTCCAGCATCTTGGTACCCTAACCCTCTTAAAGATTAATTTTTCATTTAATACTAGGTTTTACCTCTCGCCCTCCGTTGCAACTTTTTTTGATGCGGAGTCCGTTGATTAATTCTCAAACCTAATATGTAGATTCTCTTACATGGTGCCATTCAAGAAAATTCATATTAAACTTAAATAAATACTTTAATGAGAGGCAAAATATGCTCTTCGGGTATTTATGACTCAAAAAAATGAACAAGACTTTTGAAAAAATCAGTCACCATTCTCCGAATGTGTGTGTACATATTAAATTTGCAAATTTGACACACGATCCTTTGTGATGGTTAGAGAAATAATGAAAATATCTAGTGTCTGAACACTGGTGGGGCAGGAAGGAAATGAAAAGCTGAATGCTGCATTCTGATTGGTTATTGAAAATCAAAATTTAAAAGAGATCTGGGAAGAAGTTCAATAAGGAAAAAATAGTCCCTTTGTTTAAACCTGAACATCGCACTACTACACAAAATCATAGTGATTTTAGGACTCTACGAACTAGAGAATAGTAACCAAGAAGACTTAAAGATGAACTTATCCAACCATTCAACAACAAGAAACCGAATATCAAGTTTTTTATCTAGGCAACATTTAGAGGGATAATCCTTATATTATTATAACAAAAGCAGACAAAGGCAAAGGTATTGTCATACTCTAGAAATCACATTACGTAAGAGCAGAATTCCTAAACAATGGAAGAAAATTCAATCTCATCTCTAGGGAGAGCATGTAGTTGTCTTGTTTACAGAGCTGCGGTCTAAGTTTCATGATGTAGAATTTTTCAACTATTCTGAGGTTGAGCAGGTCATTAGTAGGGTTTCTGTTTAGAACACTAAATCTCTCCGTATTCCTGCTGTTCTACATCGTTGGCACTGTATGAGATGTTGTTTTATTGAAAGGCTGTTATTCCTTTATTCGTATGGCCAATGTTGGTCGCTTTGCATTCCCCATTGAATTTGTAGACTACGTTATTGTTCCCGTTAAGTGCATCTATCTAGATAAGGCTGAATAATCTTTTGTTATGAAAAACCGAATTCCGTTATATTAGAGGACATAAATTGCCTAATTTCCTCAAAAATGTTTGCAGGGTGCTGACTTAGAGTCA
>KL567251.1:4355-24571 GCA_000715275.1 Gyrodactylus salaris
CTTAGGCCTCAAATAGTCCATTTTCTATAAAAAAAGTTTGAAAATCATGAAATTAAACCCTAGGTTATGCTGCAGGTTTTCTGTTGTTGAGAGAGTAAGCAAATTTTGAAAAGCTTCTCTTAACAGCGGTGAAAGTAGATTTTTAGTTATTTTCGACATTTGAGAAAGAGGAAATTCTCTATGGCTTATTAACTAGGAGCAAACCAATGAGAAAAAGCGGTAAATCAATCAGAAGTTATTTTCCAGTCAACACTGTTTACTTAAAGAAACTTTTCCTTAGATGATTTTTTATAAGTTACTAATAGACCTTTGTAGTGACAATTGGGGTCCTAAAATAAATAATTTTTCTTTTCCGAGAATTAAACCTCACCTGAGAAATATAGAAAAATATTCCTGGCAATATTCCCCAATTTTCCATGAGAACTGCCTATTAACCCTTTTTGAACATGTAAAATAAGTTTCTCGTAAACTTTAGATAATCGAAATATTTATCTTGCAAACTAATTAAATCTTAGAGTGATTTCTGAGTCAAAAACACCCGGGATATTAGATACCCCATTTCTCGGGTGGAGGTTAAGAAATCAAAATGTAAATGACTCTCATGCAATTGAAAGCTGTCAGTCATGGGAATAATATTTTTGTGTGTGCAATGAACAAAACCAATGTATATAGACAATGATGATGATCTTTCATATGGCGTGGGTATCCTCCTCGAAACAAGGATTTAACCCCTCATGTGAATCCAAAGAGAGTTAGACGCGGCTATCAAACTCAAAGAAAATTTTTCTGAATTGTAATAAGACAAACGTTAGCAAACTATTCTCTAGATGAATATTTATCTAAAGTCGAATGGGTGTGAAATTCGAAAAGCAAGATGAAACTTTAAGTGAATCTCAATTATTAGATCCATGGATATTTGAGCGAATAACAAATTAGTCGCATTAGAGTTACCCAAAACTTTGATAAAACTATCATAATTGAGGTGCATTAGAGTTTTTATCAATTTTTCTTCTTCTTGTAAGTGATGTAAATTTTTTTTTCTTCCTTTCGAAATTGATCTCATACAGCTCGAATATATGGTTCATACAAGACTAATGTGAGTAGCTGATCGATATTGAAAACATGTGCAAACTCTGAAACTCTATTGTAACGAGGGTTATATGATTTTAGAAGAACAGATCACGGCTAACATAAAATTTCATATTTTTCTCTGCTCGAATCCTATCTGCAGTAATTTACATTTTTTACTCAAAAAAATTAAAGACTCATTTTTCATAAAAATTCAATATAAACAGCCGGAAGAGAAAAAGCTCGAAAATCTAACTAGATCCAACTTTTCAGAGAGATTTTTTCATAGTATCAAGAAGAGAATCCAAATGTCTCTAAAAATCAATTGTATAATTAAACAATGAGAGGGTTTTTACTTAGAAATTGAGTTTCCTTGCTGAGTCTGACTCTATTCTGTGTGACATGGGGAGGGCTTTGTAATGGGAAGAAAGAGATGAGCATTTGACAGCCAGGTAGGAAGTTAAGAATTGAATTGGAATTTGAGAAGCTCTACGCTTGGATGCATTTCTTATAATTTTTTGCCTTGATTTACTTTCCACTCCGATAGCCAACCTCCTTGAAACTTGGTAGTTTTTAACACTCTTTACCGAATAGAGTTAGACTCAAATTCCAAAGAAAATCTTCAGTTCAGGAGTTTTAGAGGGGATTTACAAAAGAGTAGTTTATAGAGAGAATCTAAAATTTCACAAAAGGCAAAAATAAGCATTACCCAAGCTAATGTTTTGAGAATAGGCATTTGGTAGCCATATCTATGACTCTATAAAGGAGTCAATGAACACATAGATTATAGGATTACTTTTGGAAAGTATTTTTCTACAGATCAGGCAGTTACTGTTTTGGTTTTCTCAACGCCTTTTCAGCCTTATTCTAATTTTCTCTCTTAAAAATTGTTTTTATAGATAAATAGGGGGAGCGGTAGATATGTCAATTCGATATCTAGTTAAAACTTCTAGAAGAAAGGATGGTTAAAAAGGTAGTCTAGAGAAATAATCATTCTATGATCATGGACTTGATTTTTAATATAACTGAATTACATTTATTGATAATAGAGCTACGAGAATGATGAGAGAAACTCTTTTAAAGTGCATTTAAAACTTTAAAATATGCAATAAGGTGCATTTGAGATACAATAATTAATCTGGAAAAACATTTGTTCGTCAATATAATACAACAACTTAGCAAGGAAAAACCTAGGAGTTTATTTCTACAAGAAGAACCACGGAAAACTGAGATTATTTCTAAACTTGGGTTTGAACGAGACTTTGGGCAGATATTTGCCCAGAAGATTTTTTTAGCATAGTACATTTAATTTATGATAATGTGAATATGAAAATCGTATTCAAATTAATTCGAACTTGCGCCAAAACTTAAACCAGGATCTTCTCGACTATCTAAAGATATTGTGAGAGATGAGAGTAATATTTGGGAAATACATGAAAAATGCTATCCTTTAGAAGAAACGTTCTCAACTGAAAGCCTCTTGTTAGGAAGATGTGACTGATGCGCGATATCTAGTTTAAAATTAGCCAGAATTTCGAAATCCAAACGGAGAATATTTTTCAAACATCTTTAGGAGCGGAATAATTTGCTTGAACAGGATATATCGATATTTCCATTCAGTAGCCTTTAAAAGTCGAGAAAATTGATGGCGGCAATTTGAATTTATTTGTATATGGATTTTTCGACCATAGTAGAATAATTTAAGCACACGAAAGAGAGAAACAGCCTCAGAATTTTGTTCTTCATCATATAATTGAGCAATCTAAAGCCCTAGTGTTTATGAATACATAACTATCTTCATCATTGAGAATGAGATTTTTTTATATGAAATCAATATAGAATTTATTGAAATGTGGAATTGAATATTCGATTTTCTCTCTTTGAAATGAGTTTTGTAGCCAAGTCTAACTCTCTTCAGGCTCACATGATGGGTTATAATGGAGAAGTTGGGCTTGAATTCGTTTCGAGGAGGGAGTCGACAAAAGAATCGAACCCACGCCATATGATAAATCATATTAATAGGGAATTGGAAACAATCCTTTACGCCATCTTATCAAACTGATGGATAGTCCTACCAAATTTTTCAGCAAACGAACTATCAATTTTTTTAAAGTCCAAGCTTTCTAAATCATGAGGCTTACTTCCAGCATGTAATAAGATATCGGTGTTTTCGAGATCACACCTCCAGTTCTATCGAATATTTTTAGACTTTTAAAGTTTGACTTGATGAACGAATCCCAGGTTCGTAATCTGCTGGTTGAACCTCCGGGAGAAAATTAGAAAAATCAAAAGAATTTGTTAAGGAATTTAAATCATGAAATTAAAACTTATGTCAAATCTCTATAGAGTTCAAGATTCTTGTGTTCTGGATGATTTTCCAAGTAAAGAACTGCAGGATTACCTACCATTACCATTGTCCAAATTGTTCATATATCTAACAAATATCTCTACATACATCCAACCGAAGTTCGAGAAATCTAAGTAAAGGAGGACCTTCTGATTCTTGAAACATCTAGGGTTTTTTAAATAAAAGCACATACATCCTATCATTCATTCTGAATTCATCTCTAAAACCTTGATCTTCCAGCAGTTTTCATTCGAGGAACCTTGTATAATTTCTCCTAAAATTAGCCTTTTTCCGTAATGTATAAAATCTTCTTACTTAAAGTTAAATTACGTGGTCAGCTTTTAGATATATCGTAAATCATGTTTTTCTTTTTCCTGTGATACATTTGCTTTAGCCGTATCATGTAATGTAATGTTTTAGCCGAAATAAATCATCATTCCACTCAATAGCAATGGTCAGAAATGTTCAAACCTGAAAAAGGGTAGAAAATTTATGTATCCCTGAGACTTTGAAAATTTCAGGGACTAATCACAATACTCTTGGTCAGTAAGTAATGGCTTGTAAACTATAGTGCACAAAAATCTCGTGCAGAACTTTTTAATATTAGTGCAAAAGTAGGAAAAGGGTATGTTTTAAAAAATTTTCAAGCTAAACAAATAGGGTGACCCATTTTTATAAACACTTAGAAAATCAATAACTGCTTTTCAACTCTTAAAATCTGATAATCGCCCTATCAAATGAATACGTCTTTCCTTTTGAACTTTAAATAAATTATGAAACGAGGACCATTTCTTGAACTGATTCGCTCATTTTAGTTCACACTTTATTTCAAGGGTATATAAAAAGTGGCCTTAGAATGGTTAGATCAACATAGAGCGAATCAGACTATCTCTCATTGTTAAGAAAAACCTCAATCTTGAGTAGTACAAGATGCACTTGTATGATATGACTTCCTACTCTGGGGGGGGGGGTAAATCCATATCATTCTAAGCTGTATTGTGATTGTAAGGTCTGCACATTCAGATTTTTTTGTTACCATTTCGAATCATTATAAATACAAAGTGAGACGAAAGTCTGCATAACACAGATATGAAGCGAACCAGACTGACCTTACTCGAAAATTCTGATGGAATACGAAAAACTGTTCAATAAAAAAGACTTTGCTGCACTAAAACCATCACATTATCAAGGATAAAGATTTGATAACTGCCAGAATAGAAGAAGAGTCTCCAGAAGCAAAGAAGATAAGGCCTAAAAAGTATTATTCAGTTGAACAATTATTGCTCGACAGAATAAAGACCGATAAATAGCCCCATTCCAGAAAGACAACAACTACAGGTGTACATGTTTTCAGATAGATTGAATTAGTAATTCAAGGATAGACTGAACTTTTTGTGCTCTCCCTAGTCACAATTTTAAACCATACTTTATAGATTACCCAATCATGTTTATATTGATTTCCTCAGTATTCTTAAATAATTGTTGTTTTGTTAGCCCGATTTTGAAAATTATTTCTATCCTGTTATCTTCGTACAGAAAATCGGATAGTCTATATAATCTCTCGCTTTGTGAGGACTTTTCTTTTGTTTGCACAATTTTAAAGTATTCAAAAAACAACATTCCTTCTATTGCTGACACGCTCTGTAGGAGAATGAAGTTAAATATTAATATCAAAGAGTGTGATAAGAAATTTGAATCAATTACTTTGTAAAATTCAAACTGGATGATATCTTTTCATTGGATTTTCAATTTTGGGCGTCTCAATTCCCTGGACTATGCATTGAAAGGGCAATGAATTACTAATTCATTTGTCGAAAAAGGTTTGAATCTCCTAGCCAGACCTCTACACAATCAACTAGTCTCTTAATTCCTCTACAAGATTTGGAGAGAACTAAAAATCTCTAAGCTGTCGTCACACATAATTAAATTATGAGTCATTATTTACATAAACTTTATTCCTTGACGTTACTTTGATTCTGTGTGATTTTGAGAAAACTTCTTTATTATACTTTTTTAGTATCACGATTATGTAACTCGATATGCAGTGACCTCACAATTTCATCTCAATTTGCACTAATTTGAAGATTTAAAAAAATAATCGCCACTGGCTGTAAGCTCTACGCAAAAACACGAGGAAGATAGCCATCATTATGATAAACAAGATATCTCTTTCGACGAAATTATGCTTTAAAAGAATACATTTCTATATTTAACCTCGGGAAAAGGCTATACAATAAGGAAGTTTCTTCACACATCATTGAAGATGGAAATGAGGGACCCAGATCGACGGAGTAACAATAATTGTTATAATGGGGGCTTTTGACAAGACGTTTCGGTATTGGTTGGATCATTCCCTTCTTCAGTTGCTCTGGAAATTTTAAAAGTCAAAAAGGCAGCTATCACATCCCAGGGTTCCGTTGATAAATCAGCCTCGTTCTCGCACTAAAAATGTATGTTCTAACCCACTCTCTCATTGGTCAATCTCTCTCAATATTTAAAAAAAATATTTTCTGGGACCCTTACTCATAACAAGCTGTAGATTTGATTTTCCTGTCATCCTCTGATACGCCAGAATTTCTTCTTGAATTCACAAATATGATATAAAATCTTTACATCTTGGAAAAGATTAAATTGTGATTAATCAGCCAGAAGATATTGAGAATTGACGCGAACCTTGAAGAGAACACTTCGACGGAGCGAAAGAAAAAACACAGTATATGGTTAAAAGTATTCCAGAGACAATGGATCTATTTGGAATGCGATATAAAATGCTCTTCTGTTGATGTCTGATGCAGTACAGTATATGCTCAAATCGACAGATACTCTAGAAATAATCTATCCTAGGATGCACTCCTTAAAGTTTTTCACTGATTTACTCTCTAATTTACTAATCTAATATTTACTCTAATTGTGCTCTCTCTGGCGTGTAGAATGGGGTAGAGGATTGTTTTCAAAGACCTAGAATATGAATTCTCGTGTGGGTTCTATTCTGATAGCCTCCCTGCTCGAGACAAAGCAGGTCAAATCAAGTCAATCGTCAATTGTAAATCTCATTGCAGTTACTCATTCCTATCAGATTTGATCATCAAATTCGAGTCACCAAGTTTCGAAAGAGTTTATAAAATTGTTTGTAAGACTGAAATGTTTATCTTTAAAAATAATGACTAAAAATAGCCATAGATATAATTGAATGCAGAAGAGAAGATTTGGTGACATGGAATACATTCAGTTTGTTGAGATGTAGAAAGTAGTTTTTCTAGGTTATCTAATAAATCCAAGTTGAATATGGTTTTACAAGACGATCTACCATTGATTGTAGAGCAGGCGAAAACGGACTGATCAGTCTAAAGGGAACGTAGAAAGTTGTGCTGGACGTCTCTGATTTGCTTGGTTTTAAACGGCCTATTCAATCCAGAATGTCGTAATTTGTAAACCAAGAAAGCGAGAAAAATGGTTTCCTATCACATGGGGTGAGGATCTAGAAAAAGAAGTCTTAGCCTATATATTTATTCATATTTGCAAGAAAAATTATTTTGGTAAAAAAGTTAAATTGAATGCGTTTCTTGGCAAACTGAGATACTTCTAACGCAAAATGTGGTTAACACAAGCAACCGATTTCTCGAGATCGCTTAGAAATCAGAAAATGTAAGTATCAATATCAGATCAAAAGGAGAAAAAATTCTTCATTGAGGATTCCTTACGGGGTGGGATTATGTTTATAAATAATTAACAGATTTCCCTTTTCCCCTGGCGGTTTACCGAGGATAAGCGAAGAGTATAATTTCAAATATTTTATAAATCTATCGTAACATCGATATGCGATACACATTTGCGAGCTAGCTTTCCCCACTCTCTTCAATCAATGAAAATAATTTCTCAATGGTAACAATGGAGTAATTGCTTCCATTTTGCATTCGAAGTCTCGTATTAGAAAAAAGGAATATTTGTTCATCTGAACAAATTTCTTTACAAAATTATCAACAAGTATGTATGTTTTCGAAAGTAGTTTTTCTCTGTGTAAACGTTGAGTGGATTGAGTTCTTTAGCTGACACAAAATCCTTAAATAATCCAAATCAATCATTCGAATGGTCTTACTGCATTTTATAGCATTCTAATTCAATACCAAGTTTCATCACTGTTTATTTCAGCTTTTAATTGATTCAGTTCTCAATAACACAAGCCTTTTTCCACAACGACTTCTTTAACGATTTATGAATAGCATGTTGCTAAGTTATTTATTTTTAATTTAATAAAATTGTAATTCAGTACTCAATGGGGGTAAGCATTAATATCAGAGAAAATAAAAATTGGATTCCTTCACTTGATAAGAGGTCAAACGAATTCAGTTTTTTTCAGAATTTTTATAATTCATATTTGTGACTTGTTCAAATAATTGTACAGTACTTTCATTCTTTCGCTGTTCAACCGACAGATATTGTCCCTAGTACTTAATACTCTAGTATTCTTAACCCTAGAACTGTCCCTCGGGGGGTTTTGCACCCGGTTCATATTCAAAGATTATTTTCTTGAAAAATAATAAGATTCAATAACCAAGCGTCTCTAGCATTCTTATAGCAACCTATTATCTAGAGTTATTCGAAAAAACTAAGTTGATAATACCCTCCATGATGCTGATATCTCTATTTGTATAATCTGTCGCAACTATGGAAATTTCACCCAAGCCTTTCTACTCTTTTCCTAGGCGTATATAAATTGTTTAAAACTCTGATTTTATTATTTCTAATTCAACCATGTCTAGTAATCCGAGTAGAAGAAGTGTATAGTGATTGCAAAATGTTCTAGTATTAGTATAAAACTTTCATTAAATGAGTTGATGAGCTGGATTGGAATTTGCATTTTTTTGGGGTTTCGAAATAAAAAAAACATGGATCTGGAAGAATTATGGTCTGAAGATTATCACTCTGATTGCGTCCTCTATGACACTCAAGATTCAATGTTATCAAACGGTATATTCGCTTTGAGGATAGAGCAGCTAGGTAGCTTGAAGAAAAAAAGAGATAAGTTGACGCTTATATGATTTTTTTTCAAATTTATAAAAAATTGCCAAGATAACTATGAACCCTCCACGTCAGATAATAGTATATAAGCAGCTAGTATCATTTAGATGAAGATGCCTTTTCAAAATGTATAAATAAATATTTGTATTCGAAACCTAGAAATTATGGGATAAAAATCTGAGCAGCTTGTGATCCAAAAAATGCATACCTAGTAAATTCTCAGATATTGGAAAGATATTGGTCAGGCAGAGAAGAATCAAGAAGTGAGGGTAGTAGAGGAACTAGTTGAAATATGGATTTTGAAGTAAAATAAAATTTCTTTAGTATTGGGTGAAAAATCACCCGAATCATCGTTTATGCAAGTTTGAGGTGGGACAGTTCTAGGGTTAATTGAGAAACCTCAAGACAAAAATCACGTCTTACCTTTCTGATTCAATCCCAACTCTGTGTAAACAAGTGAACCTCATGCATTCTTTGGGATTACGATGGCCAGGATGGGATTTTTTTCTTTTAGAGTTTATTTTTTCTTTCGAAAATCAAAATGTTAAAACAATTTTCTATATTACTACGGTTAGATAATTATTCACACCCATTATTCTTGTTATTCATCGAAGAAAATTCTCTATTCTAGTCAAAATGTTTTTAATTTGAAAAATATTTTTCCACTCCTATAAATTTACTAAAACTTCGAAGGTTTTGAATTATTTCGAGCATAAATGTAGATTCTTCATGGTTTCAAAATGAAAAACACTAATAAAATCTACGCAATATGTGGAAAATATGTTTACAACTTGAAAATTTCAAGTGATAATATGCAGGAATATGTGAAAAAATGATTTCTTCCTGAGTACGCTGGATAATTATTATTGTGTTTTAAGAGCTCATTTGAATGAATATTGAATAATAAAATCATTAAAAATAAAAGAATTTTGGTCGCCCCAGTTATACCTGAGATACATGACAGTTTAGAAAATTAAGAGTGAGACCCCCTGATTTTACTCTTTTCTGAGCCAATAAGAATAAAGCAGCCTCCTATTGGTTAGATTGGTATATTTGTGCAGTAAGTGGACACTGAGTATACAAAATTTCAGTATATTCTGGTCTGATACTGAATTTAGATTGCAAACTTAGGTTTTCATTGACCTATATTCGAAATTAACCTCGAATGCGTCTGGATTTCTATGAATTTAAATCAGATAAATCTTTGGGGTTTCGCTTTATAAGAACAAACGGCTGCTTGCAATCTGTACTGATTGCGGATGCATTCAAAGTTTATTTCAAAACCCGGGCACAATCGAGTGTCTTACTTTGGCTACAAAATATTCACGAAATTGAAACCACATCTATTATATTCACGAGACTCATTTTTATTTAGAGTGAACAGCTTAGAATCAAGAGAAAGAAGAAATCTCTCGAATAAGCAAGAAATAACAGGGGATAAGGCATGCATTTAAAAAATATAGTTTTGACAAAATCTCACGTAGTATTCTCACAGAATGCTTTATTCAGTTTTTTCTCTCACTTCAAAGCTCCAAAGAATTTGAAAGAAATGCTCAAGTTAGCAATCACGACCTTCTACCTTACAGTGGTTCTATCAAAGTTGACAGTCTTTAGCGGCACCAAGATCAAGGGGAACTTCTTCCCGTTTATCGCTCTGTTGCATAGCGATTCTTCAATATGCACCGGGTCTCTTGTAAAGGGCGACAAAGTTGTTACAGCGGCCCATTGCATATGCAATAAGGATACAATGAAGCAGGTTGTATTCCAGAGAAATAAGTATGAAAACATTAATGGGGTCCATGTGAAGATTGAAGATTCTTTTGTCGATGAAAAGTACAGAAAGACTTGTTTGGAATTGGTCGCAGATGGATCTTCACCAACTATTGTGAGTGGCTTTGATTTGTCGGTTGTTAAACTGGAGAGAGATCTCACTGGCATTGCGGGTATCTTTGTTGTTTCAATTGAAGATACCGAGATTGTTCAAGCTGGCTGGCCTGTAATGACCATCGGGTATGGAATTGACCCAAACTCCGATGTGGATGCTGAAGCGGGTATCTTGAGGAATGGGTTTGTTTTCACGAGAGATTGCCCAATACCTATGGAAGATGATCCGATTTGTGTTGTACCGGATGAGAAGAATGTTCAGATTTCATCTCCAGGCGATTCTGGCGGCCCCTTGTTAGACTATATGAGAGGGAAAATCATCGCTAGCGTCTCCGGTCAAATCGTTAATAGAGATCATATTATGATAGTTTACACTAGATATGCTTTGAGAAGGGATTTTCTTAATTCTTATTTGTGAAAATTTTTTAAATAATAAAATAAGAGTCTACTGTAGAGTAGAATTATGAAAATAATATATAAAACTTTTGCAAAACATAGTCAAACTTTGAATTAATAAATGTTGGATGAAATTTTCATGAAAATAGATCATATGTAAAATAATTGTTTTAGTAAACACTCAAAGCGCGTAAAATTAATTCAAATGTACCAAATCAAAGTGCTCAGAGAGGGTTTCACGCGAGAGCACGATAAAAACCATTTCTTCTCAAGTTGTACAGTCACGTTGCTTATTGGAAAGTATAACATTTTAATCGACCCAGGGAGTCCGTTTGATGGAGCCGATATAGTCGATGAGTTAGAGCGCAATAATTTGAAATTGAATGACATTAACTACGTCATTTGTACCCACGAACATGTCGATCATATGGGAACGCTGCACATGTTTAAAGATGCGATCAAAATATTTGGCATTGAAGTATTCGAGAAAGGTTCAAAGATCTCCGAGATAACAGAAAGTAAACCCTATGTCATTGATAAGAATGTAATTTTTAATATCAAGTAATTTTCAGGTTAAAGTAATATATACACCTGGTCATTCAATGTTTGATGTTTCAGTAGTGGTAACAAATGATGACAAAATTTCCACGATTTCAGGAGATATCTTTGAAAATGAAAATCTAGAAGATTCAAGCTGGAAGGAATTCAGTCAATATCCTGATGCTCAAGCTGCTTCAAGAGAACTTATAAGAGAAAGTTCTTCACTAATTATTACCGGCCATGGGGGAATAATATGAAATAAAACTTGATTTTTAAATTCGGTTAATTTTTAAATTACCGTCAATTTACAAATATTAAAAAATTGTTGGTATTTTGTTTTAATTTTCTAAAATTTGGTTGATCACTTAAATTATACTAATGACAAGCTTTCTTCGATCAGGAATTTCAGCTGAGTCTCGTGTCCATGTTCTACCTGGACTCAGGACAAATTTGAAAAATCAATCATTTATCCCAGCAAAGAAGACTCTTATCAATAAAAAGGACGTATCCATTTCGGACTCGCCTTTATTCCACAAAACACTAGCCGCTACTGCCTCAATCGGTAGGAAACTAACCATTTGAATGTTTTTTTGTATAATTTTTAATTGATCTTTGATAGGTTGTGGAAACGTTCGTGGTCTTCATACTGATGTTACAAAGATTCCTGACTTTTCGGCCTACAGAAACAAAGATACTGAAATTACAAAGCCTGGTGAGGCTAATTCAAAGAGCATCTTCACATATTCAATGATGTTGAGTTAGTTGAATTATTCATTTAAACCCTTCCTCTCTATTTCTGGTAAGCTGCAGCTAATGAAAATCCTAAATATGAGCAAACCCTATAAAATTAGTTGTTATCGATAAGAAAACTTTACTTGAATTTAAGATTTGTGAATGGGGTAGTAACAGTTTCAGCTTACCTAGTTTAGGGAGCTTCAATATTGAACGATTTTGTGAAAATATCTATATTTTTATATTCCAATTTGACTATTTCTAAAGCAACTGTCTTTTTTGGAAAAAACTGAAAACTCAAAAAGTATTAGTTTTTACAAATCAAAACTCCACTTCTAAGAAACTTAACTTCAAAAACATACATAAACTCTAATATTAACAAACTAGAAAAGATAACTTCTACTCAACTAAATAGGTTACCCGAATTATTGATTCAGAATTTAGAAAAATCTTATTTTTCTTTTAACTCACTCAGCCAGCGCTGTTGTCGCCACATCAGCGGCCAAGTACATTGCAAGGACTATAATTAGCCCATTGGGACCGTCTGCAAAGACGCTCGCTGAAGGCTCAACTGAAATCAATCTCGCTTCGATACCGGAGGGAAAGAACGCAGTCTTTGAGTGGCGTAATAAGCCCCTCTTCGTTAAGCATCGCACGCAAGAGGAAATCGCCAGAGAGCAGGAGGTTCCAATGAGTGAACTACGTGACCCGGAGACTGATGCAGACCGCACGCAAAACCCGAAATGGTTGATTTGCCTCGGTGTTTGCACTCACTTGGGCTGTGTACCGATTCCTAATTCTGGAGAATTTCACGGCTACTACTGCCCCTGCCACGGTTCTCATTATGACGGCTCCGGTCGTATTAGAAAAGGCCCAGCTCCGTTGAATCTTGAGGTGCCCACTTATAAGTTTATTGATGATAGCACCTTGTTAGTTGGTTAAAAGACACTTATTCATGTATTCATAGAATATACATTATTCACCCAGAATCTATATATTAAATCATAGAGTTTCTTTTGACTTTGATATTTAGTTGTTTCCTCTTTAATAAAGAATGCTGATTTTGGTCATTTATTTAGAGAATGTGAAAAGTAGAGAAAATTAAAATTTCAGAACTAGGGGCGGTGTAGAGAATTTCTCCTCCAGTACATAATGACTTGTCATACGGCACGCCTGGCCTCCGTCCTTGAGTTTACTAGGTAGACAATTTCACACCCTTAATTATTACCCCTCGTGTGAACCCGTAGGGAGTTGGCTATTAAACTCAAATCCTAAGAAACAAACTTCTTATGGCGATTGTATCAACACTACTCATAAGTAGAAAATAAAAATCACGTTTTGTTGAATAATATTGAAATGAATTACTTACAAGCTGAAATATTACACGGTTATCATTCGTGTTTCTCTCTCAGTATTGACTCATTTTGACAACTTTTCATTCGCTTAAATCTATTCACTGAGTAGCGCTGACACGGCTTGTTCTAGAAGCGTACCATATCCGCCATCTTGGATTTTATAGAATTACTCCCGAGGTTAAATATAGAAATGTAATCTATCAAAATCTGCTTCTATCATATTCTCACAATTTTTCTCAAAATATTCCTTCTTCTTACAAAATATAATGAGTAAACTATTTGCTCAGTGCGAAATCAGAGGATATAACGTACTTTGACATGACAAGAATGATGAAATAAAATGAAGAGCTATAAGTCTTATGAAAGGTCAAATCATTATCCTTATAACAAATTATAAGGAAAAAATAATGAGATAAAATCTCCAAAGGCTCTTGAAATAATCTCAGACTTTTTCTTGTGATTTCGATCACTGATCGAAAATGTGAGAAAATATTCTCGTTCAGAATTTAATATACATTAATGTATGCTTTTGGGCATACTCATTTTCTAAACAGAAATTATCTGAGAATTCTTTAGAAATCAAGACACTCGATTGGTACTTGCCAATTTTCATAATCCTCTTTGTTCCCTTTTCACATAAAATTTGACTCTACATAAGAATGACAAAAAATATCCGTCATTTATCTTTGCTCAACGTATGCTTCTCTGAACGAACCCCATTTGGCTATAATATACTGAGTATTACTTCTATCACCGTTGATCATGAGGTTTCCAGTCCATTAGAACTGAATAAACTACTGACTTACAACGATGTCTACTTTGAATATAGTTTTTTAATCTCCTAATGGCACTAAAGACAAATATGTTGTATGTGAGCAGGTCAAGAAGTTGTATGAACGTCTTGGAATTACGTGTGTCACCGTTCAACGCCTCAGGACGATGCTAAATGATCTTGTCGAGAAGAGCCTTCAAAAGGGATGGAATCATCGATGGGATATGTCCAGGCCCACTGGGCCAGGCCCAGAAGCGTACACTGGTGTGATCGGCAAACAAATTCCCGATTTCTGAAACTATAGAGATACAAGAAGGCTCACCACATTCAGTTTGTGAGTTGAGCAATTATACCTGCAGCAGATGATGATATTACTATCCAGTGGGCGCTCTCGTTGTCCTTCCGATGAGGTATATTGTCGGCAACAATCCTGAAAAAATGCATTTGGCATGATAGATCACAACAGCGAGTCGTATTCCTCGACTCTATATTTCGAAAGGAGATTCTGAAGTCGATCTTGTAAGAATGTCAAACTATTTTGCACAGGTCTATTGTCCATCTTGGTTTGGTGCTAAAATTAATCATTCTATTTCCTCTTCAGATTCTGTATTTTTCCGCAACATGAAACGTTCAGTGGCATTTTCTCAGGTTGACTCTGACACAAGTCAAATTATAATTGCTTCTAGTAAGAGCAATACATTAAGAGAGAAGGCTTAAAGACTCCTTGAGGGGTGTCAACCTCAAGTATCTCAATAAAAAATACCTACTTTAAACGTGAATGCCTCCCACTAATCAGAGATGATCAGTTTTAGTGAGAATGAGAAACCTTTTAGACTCTACCCGGAAAATTGTTTTTCCTCCAAAACCTTCCAACTCTCAAAGTGTCGAACGAGTTATACAAATAACTACAAAGGCATCATTGAGAGCATGTTCGGGTGATATCATCAGTACAGTGACTGAAACTTTAATTGAAAACCTTCACCTTAAAGCTGATTGAATTCTCGATCAGAATATACCAATTTTTTCAATAGGGAATTGAGATTTTAAAATATTCCGATACGCCCTACTGAGTAATACTCAGTGAGTATATGTCCTCTCCTGTTTCGCGAGATTCAACACACATTTTCATTCAATAATTTCGTGTTAGTACTTACAAGCACTATATACAATGTATATTAGAGAATTAGATGAGGATTTTTTTCTCTTTTTTCAAATAAAGTCCTATAACGTTTTTAGGCCAGCGTTGAAGTGAAACTGACATTTTAGAAAATCGATAATCAATCGTTCCACATTTCTCATAGTACTTTTGTTCAATATCATCATTTATTCAATAACATGAAGGCATAGATACACATCTGTGAGAGAGAGGCCCCCTTTTATTAATACATGCTCTCTTTTTAATGTATGGAATTATTAAAAAATTAAAACAAAAAATTCTCTTTCTGGGAGTAGTATACGTTAAAAAATCGATAAAGATGTAAAAAATTAAATGAAAGAAATAAATCAAAAAAACATGTCCTTTTGCTTCACGAGGTCGTAAGAAATAATGGTTCTATTTTTGTTTTTCTTCAAAAGACTGTCTTTATAATTTGGTTTTTCCTTCTCAAGGGACTGGGGTTAGCAGGTCATTATCGTGTATCATCAAGGCGTTTCCCATACTCTTCCTCTTCAGAGTGGATCCGTAACCTTCGGGACTAGAGATGGTAGGAGTTCGCGAGAACAGACGGCGGTATTGTATGCCTTCTGTGTCGATAAGGGAGCCACT
Source organism: Gyrodactylus salaris (assembly GCA_000715275.1). Taxonomy (NCBI): domain Eukaryota; kingdom Metazoa; phylum Platyhelminthes; class Monogenea; order Gyrodactylidea; family Gyrodactylidae; genus Gyrodactylus; species Gyrodactylus salaris. The sequence continues at coordinate 20,234 of KL567251.1, forward strand.
GACTTCCTCATCAAGCTAGGTGGAGAGGAGAAAATTATTATCTCATTCCCTCTAAACTCAATGAAAGGGTTTCTTTTTATTAGTAAAAAAATTACATTTCAGGCAGTAAACTGACAAGAATATTCACTCACCTAGCCCATTTTGTAAAATAGGTACTTAATTTGTAAATTATCACGTAGTTCGGAATTTGTTAGTGTAAGAGTTGAAATAAAACAAATTTTAGTATATTTTGTTCTAATTTAACCTTACAAAAGCATACACTACTCAAAAGTGGTTACTCTTCTTTCTTTCGGAGTCGGTTAGTCTCCTTGGTGTCATTAGTTTTTTTGCGAAAATATGTACTTTCAAGTTTGCAATATTCAGATTCCAAAAGATTTTGTACTGTAAATTTAGCACCCTACAATTGGTTAGAGATGTCAATTCAGAGAAGATTTGCAGGCAAAAATGCAGCATGCAATGGCATCCAAATTTCTTTATTATGTCAACGAGTTGTTATGACATTTCATTTACCCAAGCAACTAAAAGAGGGGAGAAATAAACATTTCCATCATTCACTATTAATTCTGTTAGTTATTTTCATATAATTACTTCTAAGCAATATCAAGTACAATTTTAATTAAATATCATCCAGTGACTCGTTTGTGTAAGACTTATTTCAGCTATCGTAGAATCTCTAGAGGCTACCGAGAATCAAACCCACGCAATATAAGGAATTATAAATTGGGAAACAATGCTCTACGCCATTTATCCTAACGTTCTAAAAGATTTAAAAAATAAATTCCTAATTAGCATAACTGATATTAGGTCAATACATCTCAATATGTGAAAATATATCTTTCACATTGGGGACAAATTAAAACAACCGTTTAGAAGAAAATTAAACATAGTTTAAAATGATGCATCTCATTCAATATTATACTTTCGAATCTTGTCATAACAGTTATTTCTAATTATGTCCGATATTCAACAATTTGTCAAGTCCTGCTACTTGAGGAAAGAGTCGCTGAAAAACTTCTGAAATTATGAAGAGGTGAAAATGGCAATTGACGAGTATATTGCTTCTTAGGACAACAGTTTCTGGTCTGGGGTGTAAATGGACTTTAGGAACGTTGGGAGAAGACAATTCAAGCCTGTGGTAATTCTTTCGATGAATAAAGAGCCTTTGTTAAAATTTGCATGAGACAGCTGAAGGGTTAACTTTAATTTTAGATTTGATAAAACATCTCTGCAGTAGCAACCTGCATAAATAAATGTCTCTTTAACCCTTCAGGACTCAGAGAATTATAATTAAAAATCCTGGTAAAATTAAATATGAGATATAAAACCACTTTTATAGAAACCTCACATGATACCTTGCATGAAAGGGTTAAGACGATAACTCACTCTTGTCCGACTTGCACGTAGATAATCGGCGGTCTCCCGAGCGGCCGTAAGATCGCTCCTAGCCCGATCTCTTTCCTCGACTAGATCCTTGTAGTTGCGTTCGAGTTCGTTGATCTTTTTACAATTCCTTGTGTTCTGCTCATTTAATTCATCGTAGTCGCGTTTCAACTTACGATTCGCGGCCTTCACACTGGTCTCTGTGGCGAGGACACTCTGCGTTTCAGTCTGCAGGGCGTTGATCTCGTAATTCTTATTCTCGATCAACTTTTCAAAGTAGTCTTTCATCTGTTTGAGGTTCTTGTCATTCTCACGGAGCTTCCCAACCAAGGTCTGCGTTTCAGCCGACGAGTTGAACTTGATCTCGGTGAGCTCATTGCGAACTTCGTTGAACTCACGTTGGAGGGAGTCTCGGTCCCGTTTGAGGTCACGTATCTCGTCGAGGCGGGCCACAACGGACTCTTTGTCTGCATCCGCTTTCCCGGCAAGGAGTGCGGACTCCTTGAAAGCCTGGTCGCGTTCACTCTCCAACTGAGCCATGCGCGACATGATTTTGTCCCGTTCTTTGCTTATTTGACGTAGTTGGTTCTCATTCTGTTATGTAAATGTAGGTTGTTATTTGGACTGATAAAAATATCGAAAAGTAAGCCTCAATTCAAAAAAATAATATCATCACTGATGATCAGGGCAATAAATATGCTTCTAAAATTTCTCAATATGCGTCTATAATATACCCATAAAATGTTGAAATATACCCTTAAATATACTCTAATAATTAGGTCTACCAGATGCACATTTTTTTAATTCGCTCAATAGCTTATCAAATGAGTTCTTTTCCCAAAAAACTAATTCCCGTCACTTAAAAATGCCTGTAAGAAAAGATGCAAATTCACTCTTTCAATTATATTTTGCATCTTTTCGAAAATATTTTCCACTTTTCTGGAAGCCCTACTTATAATGTTGGAAGAAATTAGAGTTTCAAGATGTTTGGTTTAGGAAGTTCTCAAAGTTAAAAATGTAAACACATAGATTTTTGAACGACCAAATCTTTCGTTATGCAATTAGAAAAATGATCATTTAAAAAATTAAATTCAATCTTTGTGACAAGATAATATTTCTTGGCATGAATAAACGTCGAATGGTTAAGAAACGTTCTATTGGTAGATATACGTTCATCTTTTGTAACAAGCCTTAAAACGCAATCAAGAAAAACACATGAATGACTATAGCTCAATTAGCAAATAAAATAGAATAATTTCTCAGCAACAATCCTCTTTTAAGGATTGTAATTTCGTAAAACGCATAAAAATATACATTTTGGAAATGAATACTCCCATTATTATGCTTTTACCTATTTATGCAAAATGCATACGTTTATACTTTTATAACTCCTAAATCTGGGGTCCAAATTAATTTTTCTCTCGACCCTTATAGTTCTCAGCCTAAGCCTATTGACATATCTTAAAATCGAAAATATGCTTTTGGTTGCCCTGCTCATTACTAACCTAGAGCATCGGAAGATGCCGTTGGACTGCAGCTGTTATTCCCGACCGACAAGAGGCCAAAGGAGTTCTCAAGGCAACTTGCAGTAGCGGTTGTAATTATCGTATGGTTGCTGGTGATCGTTCGTTGGGTGCTGGATGTGTTTGAGCCGTTGAAGGTTAGATTGGTAAGACCGTTTGTGATTGGGCGATTAGAGAAGAGGTTGTAGTTGCCATTCTGATCCATTTGAGTGTGCTGGGCATCGGAGGAGATGTCGGCGGTTGGCTCCTGGCCGGGTTTACTGTTCGCTCGATTTATCTGGTTGAAGACCGCTTGACTGTGATGCGACGGCTGTTGTTGCTGCTTCATCGGGGTTGATGAGGGGTTCATGTGATTTGATGATGTCATGAGATTCTTCTTGGAGGAGAAGAAACGGCGACTGGAACTGCCGCTACTACTGGCAGAATCTGAAAAACAAAAAAATTATTCATTTATGTCTCATTCGGTTATTCTTTAAATTCTTGCATTACACTGACTAAAAATTTTTTTTTTTGATTCGATATATAAAGCGTTGTAAAATGTGATTAATTTTTTTCAAGGGATCGGGGTACAATTTTAGAAATGGACTATTCGGTCTATTTGTTGCTATCACGAACTGTATATCAATAAGATATACAAGATCTGTATTAAAGGCCTAAATATTCTTCAATTCTGAGAACTTTAAACAACTTAAAATTTACAAATATTCTTAGAAATCAAGGATATTTAGTCAGAGTTCTCTTTTTGAATAATAGAAAATGTTTTTTCAAAAAGAAATTATCTTAATTTAATTTGATTTAAGTTTGACGAAAACCTTCCTTTTTTAGAATGAACTTTCTCCTGACTTTTCATAAAACTAACTAGAGTTTTTTTTGACGGACCATTTTGAGTGGCCCTAATGATGAGACTTTTCTAGAGTAAAAAAACTGTATTCAGGAAATAATTAAATTGGCAAGAGATGAACAATTATTTGGGCTAAATTGCCATTTACCAGATGGAGAGAGTAAACAAAAATCCTTTCTAAATACATTATCTGTAGGGTTACCACAAGTACAATTTGTTCATGTAAAATCCAAAACAAGAGGAATTATTGGGTAAATAAACTATAAAGATTTTAGAGTCATTCTCAACATCGATAGCACTTTTAAAAGATGTATTACGATTGTAGAACAGATGACCAGGGCAACTGAAAATATGCATTAAAAAGAAATTTATATGCTCCTATAAAAGACACTAAAATATTGCATTAAATACAATATAATCCGCTGTTATTCAATGTCATTTCCTTAGGATACAAATCAACATATTATTTTGACTTGTCTTGAATGGTAGTCAGTCTCTTAGGCAAGTTTAAGATTGAATGAATATCTCAATTGAATCTCAATACTAAATGCCTGATGTGACCAATCCAGTGAGTTATTTTATACTTTTTAAACG
>KL567252.1:0-20158 GCA_000715275.1 Gyrodactylus salaris
CTTCGAAAAGCAACTTCAAAATATCAACAAAGCTGCCAATATGAGATCTTCTTTCTCACAAAATTTGTGAAGAATATTTCTCTACGCCTTCAACTGTACAAAACGTTCATCCTGCCTGTCCTCGATTATGGGTCTGCTTTCAGCCTTACAGTAACGAAGAAGACCCTTATCAAAACAGAAAGCATACAGCGCAAATTCCTGTACTGGACTTATGGACAACTGCCCTATAAAGAAGCGCTCGCACAAGCAAACCTCCACCCACTTTGGTGTCGAAGGATCAGCCATGCCATCTTTCTTCAACTCAATGCGTGCACAGGTTCAACTCATCAGCACAACACTCGCCAAACCATCAGGTACAACTCCCTCCACAAGGGATTACAAACCCCCTACTCCAAAGATTTAACCTCAATATTAAAGATTTTGCCTTAATGAACATTAAATCAATATGTAGCTTAATTTTGCCACTTATTGACCAAGATGACTTCCTATACCCTCATGATTTTACCATGTGATAACATTTTTATAACTATTTTTTATAAATACAACTTCTATTCATAAAATTATTTGTAAAAACCTATGACACCTGATAATCGAAAGCAAGATTTAGTATTTATAAATTCCCCAATAAAATTTTATATTATAAAAGAATAATAATTTAAGTTTGAACGTGACATCACAACTTACTTATAATATAAATAATTTAACGATACTGCTATCTATGATATTAATCACTAACGCGCATTTAAAATTAATAAATTAGCTCAGTTTTAATTAAAATATTTCACTAACCTGATACCAATTAGACATTCGACGATTGTTTGGAGTTTTGGGTGTATTTGACTTATCATTTTGCTGATAAATTAACTGAGGATCATCTTTAGGAACAGAAATAATTTGTGAGATGGCGTCTTCCTTAACTATGAATTCTGGCTCTGAGGATTTCTTTATAGGAACTGAGTAATGAAACTAAATTATAAAATGTTGACTTTAGTATTTTAAGCAAGATATATTATTGAGCTTCTAATCACTTTGTTGGTTAGGAAATGAGATTGATTAAAATCAGCTGAGTTATTACGATGTATCAGTTTATGATCTTCGTACGTCTGATTGTCTTCATCAGCTGATGAATTGAAAGGACCAACATCGCTGTTGGACCAGCTTGTGTTTGCTTTCATAGATTTAGATAAATTCTACTTTTTACATTACGTAAAAAAATATTAATATTGAAATCGTACTATAAATGTGTCTTGTTAAAACAAAATAAATACCATACTTAAAATTAATGAAAGTTAAGGAATAAAACAAGAACAATATTTGTTAACAAGAAGAATTTATCAGTTAGAAGTATGTTAATGTACTTTGAATAAATTAATTTTGTATCAAATGAATAAAAAACGTACTAAATTATTTATAGATTTTTGTACATTTCTCTTATTAATAGAGTCATCTGTTCAATTATAGTGTTAACTACGAACTTTAAAATATGATTAATAATGATTTTAATTATATTTTTTCAGCTTAAAATATCCGTTTCTCAACTACACATTTTAATGCGTCAATCATTTCGTCTATTATTTTGATCTCATTTTTTCTTCTTTTATTAAACTCTTTATTATTGCTGACGAATGAATCCATTCTAGACAAAATTGATCGAGTCATAAACTTACAAAAAAAAATGTCGACAATATCAAAGGCCCTATTTTCTCTCGCCATCTATGGATCCATCGTTATGGGTAAAGCAAAATTTTTATTGACTTTCAGCAATACCGGATAGATTTTATCAATACAACGAAGTCCCCGTTTCGCACAACGATTATGAAAAGTACAAAGTCATTGTGGATGAGTACGTAATTCCCGCTAAAAATATGCCAAACGAATTGTAAGCCTTGTGAACTCAAATGCAATGATTTTTATTTTTACTCTCTAGGAGGATCACAACGATTAGCCCCTATTTCGATCCAACCCTGGCGAGCATAGGCTGGACAGTGGCCACAGCGATTATGGGCACCTTACTGGGTCTTCTTCTACTCGGTTTGTGTCTCTACCTCTGCTTGAAGAAGAGGAAAAAGGTTTTGAATCCTATTCAACCAAGTAAGTCTGAACAAATATTTGAAAATTTAAACAAAATAACAATTTCTAGCATATGCCGAGCCCCTTCGCCAACCAGTTTACGCTCCCCAATGTACTCCAGGTACGAGAAGAGATGTATGTTGTATGGAGTATGAAAATGTCACGACTCATCCAACTGATCTTCCCGTGAGACATTACTGTTAAGAAACAATCTGATGATAAACCCTGTTTTTTTTTTGAAATTGTTGATTTGAAATTTCCATTTTTATTCTTTAAAATAAAGTACGTTGTTAATACGTAGAACTACATTCATTCATTCATTCATTCATAACATGACATTCGCGTATCTATCGAGTGGGGAAGGGATTACTCTAGCCAATGAGATAGCAGCAAAGAGTAGTCAGAGAACAAACATGATGTAGCACTCACGCACACGTAAATATATAGTTATGTCATAGGTCAGATGGGAAATAAATTCAGAGGTTAGCAATTCCGCAGGAAAAGGTCATCTAAGCGAACATGTTCAATAAGCACATGCTTGACATCTCCAAGGTTAACTCGACCCCAGTTATGACCCACAATCAGGCACTATACAATTGCCCTCCCTCTGGGAATACCACGAGAAATAACTTGTTTACCAACAATTACCAGAGTTATTTTAACATTTACCAAAACCAAAGCACAGAGTACCTCGGAAAATTCCTCAAGACCGAGGAAGACGATGATTCAGATGATTCACAACTGGTACAGAGTCAAAGTATAACCTCTTCTTCGTCAACTTCGAGGATTAAAGAAATCAGCGATGAATTGGAAATTACCACAACCTCAAATAGCATCGACAAGACCAGCATCGCCAGTGACAACTCAGATGGTAAACAAATCTGCCTAGTAAGAGATCAACTAAACCCTTTATTTTAACTAGAATTAACTCAACTCTTTAGGTCTGCGGAGACCGAAGCAGTGGAAAGCACTACGGCCAGTTTTCCTGTGAAGGTTGCAAGAGTTTCTTTAAGCGGGCGATTAGGAAGAATAGCCACTTCGTCTGTCGCTCCAACAATCAATGCCAGATCGATTCACAGAGACGTAATCAGTGCCAGCAATGTCGCCTGACTCGATGCTTCCTGGTCGGTATGAAGAAAGACGGTAAGTCATACATTGAGCGAGAGAAAACTTGAGATTTTAATCAATTTCTCATACGACTCGCAATAGAAGAAAAACGATACATTTTGTGTTATTTTTTTCACATGATAAAGATTAAGAAGAGAACGACAAGATTAAAGGTTATCGTGGATCTAACGGATTATAATAATCTGAGCCAAGAATTAAGAAAAAAGTTAACCTTTCTTCTACTCAAATAACTTGGGGAGTAGCAACAAATGTTCTCTTGCCTGAAATATACATTTTCCCTATATCTCACTTGGATCTATATAATACGCTAAAGGCCCCTACGTTGCATTTTCCAATCCATTAAAGATAGAAAAAATTAGTTTCCCAATCCAAGAATAGAGGATACCCTCATGTTTTGCATTTTCGGTTCTTTCTTTTTATTATCAGCAAATTGTCTTTTTGTCTCAACGATTATCCTTTAAAAGAACAAAGCATATCACATTATGTAATGTAACACAAGAAGAGTGTAGAAGGGGAGGGGGTGTAAAATTGCAATTTTATAAACGCGTGGAAATAATTCAGCTTCGCAACTGGTGGAGTCTGTCAGGTGGGCGATATCATTCGATGGGTAACTGGGGTAGAGAATTTCCACATTCTTCATCCCCTTTTCTTGTAACGTTTTTATTTCACTGTTAGAATCACAAATATCAGACCATAAAAATATTAGCGATTCCCCCTGTTTCACGGTTTTTTATTGCGTTGAAATGATCTCTCACAGTACGGTTCTGTATGTTATAATGGGGGGCTTTTTATGTCATTTAAAGAATCGAATGAAAAAAAAATGAAATTTAAGCCCACTTTAAATGATGACTCTTACGTTATAGGCTTCATTGGATAATTAACCTCTGATTTATTAATAACAAGAGCTACCAAATGCCTTTTAACCCTTTCAAAAAAAACCCAACTAGAATTGCAAGCCTTCTAAATATAGGATTTTAACGTTTTTGTTTCAAATTTTCGGGTAAATTATAATTTTCTCATCTCTTTAAAAGCTGTTCAGAGGCCAAGAATCATAAATTCCGACGGGAACCTAGGTTCTGGAAAGAGGATGCGAATCGCCAAGATTGAATCGGCTAGCCTAAAACTCGAGGCAGACCTGAATAACAACAACCTGAGCACAAACGGCCTCTCCTTTATGAACCCGAATGACCCCGGAAGAATGTTGAATGTGAGTTTTACACAATGGAAATCTTACAACGTGCCGCAATATGTATTGCATGTTAATAACCTCATTTAACATGTTATTTATGACAGTGGGGTATTGATGAATTAATGACATGTTGACAATAAAATCAAGGATCATGCACGTTGAGATCTTGACTCATATAAGCCCTCTCCCCACCTTATACTCCGATTTATAAAATGTGGGAAGTTTTATTCGAGTTAAATTACTAGTTTTAAGTGCTCAAAAATCTAATACAGTCTAAACATGACGCAATTTATTGAGTAGATTTTAACATAACAAGAAATATGAAAATATAGTCTCCCACAAATTCAATTGGCGTACGATACACCCGTTTTCCTGTTCGAGTATAATGTTCTAAAAATAGTTAAAATATGAGTATAATTTAGGGCTGAGGGTTCTTATTTGGGAATTTTTTTTGATATAAATTGCTAGATATAGCCATTCGAAAAGTACTACACGTAAGCAGACTAAATTTAAGAGAAAGATTAATTCCACTATTACAAAATTGTGTCTTCAAAGCGAACCAAGTGAAAAATCCATTTACCATTTTTTGGAATGCTAATTCAACAAAAGAGTGTTTACTACTTGTAAGTATTACTTTTAAAGACCTATCCTGGGCCAGGATTCCTGGTCCTCTGGTTTCCTTAGAAGTTTTAAGCATTATAACTTTGCATATTTACTCAAGATAGAAAATGTATGACTGAAAAAAGTTGAAGAAAGTCAGAAAATGATATTTAAAAAAAAAACCGCAAATTATTTCAAACTGCTACTATTTATTTAAATTTAATCGGATTTTGTTGATCGAAACAGAATTCTTTCTGGTATGAGCAAATATTTAACTTTTTGTTGAACTATTTCAGGTTTTTTGTCTCATTTCTTTTTGATCGACTAAATGATTTTCTGTGTTGTTTTAAAAAATATCTCCTGGCATCCTAGAACTTAGTCTAAGAGCGGAAAAAATTATTTCCGCTCAGATATGATTTTTTTTCTTTTGAAATTTAAACTGCAAAGATAGAATACCAATTACATATTGAAAAATACCGATTTCACGATATGAATTAGATTTGTGTGGTCCAGGTTCATATTGAATCAACTTATTTTTTATTCCCTAGTTCAACATATTCTCCCAAAATGCAGAGTCAATAAACGTAATGAACAAGGCCTCTCGTAAACATCTCCTCCAGCAAATCATCTTCACTATTGATACAGTGTTGAGGAAGTGCCAATTTCTGTCGCCCTTGCCGAAAGAATGTCGAGATAGCATAATTGACGGGTCAAAGTTGAATCTATTCCTCATTAGTATCCTTCGAGTGAGTAATGTTTCGATGTGATTTACATTCTTTCTCTTCACGAATATATTATTACTAAGACGTTTGCCTCAGTAACTCAAAAGACAAAATAAACAGTATAATCAAAGATTAGGAAGGAGAATCACTGAGCACTGCGAAGAGCATAATGTTACAAAAATCGTCAAGTGGAAAGGAAGTCTTTTACCATGGGGATTATGTAACAATGTTCTACGATACATTTATAATGAATAATTATTTGGCCCTAGAGTAATAATAGAGTTTATTTCACTCAATTAACAAGATGGACCTATAATAAAAATGAAAAACGCAATGTTAATTTTTTATAAAAATACAAAAATATTTTCCATAATTTTTATTTTTTTTTCATTTAAGATTCTTGACGTATCACTCATTAGAAATCTAAATCTCAGTGTCTGAAAATGTCTGCCTTTTTTGCCACCTTTTATTGCCTTGTTTGAAGATTCAGACTTTAAAACTATTAACTGACTCACAATCCAATCTGATGAAAAAATCAATGTTAGATAATGTACTACTCGGTGTCTCATTTCAATTTATGGTTCAGAGTGGAATAAAATTTCTTTTATTTGCATATCTTGTAGATAATGCCTTTTTCTGATATTTATTATACAGTAGAAAAAGTATGGTATATTTTTCAAAGTTTTCTAGAGGTAAGAAACCATTTTCAAGTTTCATTTTTCATTTCAGTCAAGTCCGCTATCCTTTGGAAAGGTATCCAGGATATTAACAGAGGCGTATTCTACTGACACAAAGTTATTCGATCCACAGTCAACGTTCATCTTGAACCGACAGACACACATTTTGGGAAAGATTGAAAAGTCCTTTCAAGAATTCAAAGCAGTGATCAATGATTCGATATTGGACACACTTCTGGGATTGATAATTTTTCGATCAGGTAAGAAATGCTAACGAGTGTAGCAAGATGAACAAAAATAATAGTTTTTAATCAGAAAAAATATAATTCATAAATCGTTTTAGAATACGCCACATCCCCAGAATTCTCACGAATCCTCGAGGAGCAAGCCCTCCAGACACATCAGCAGATAATCTACATTTGCCAGCAACTGGGAAGGAACGAACTCTTTGCCTACAAGTGTCTCCACTCCTTCACTCAATTAATGTTATACCTATCCTCTCTGAATGCAACGTTTATAGAGAAGGCACTTTTCGAAGTTGACTTGAACCAAGTCTACCCAGACAACAGTCACCCCTCTACAATTAACGATCACGGTTATTTGGGATCCTTTATGAACTCTTGTAGTAATCCTTATCAGCAATATTGGAACCTCGGAAGCTTGTATAACAACAGCAGCACTAACAACGGATATAATGCTAGTGACCGACGCTATGACACATCTTCGAGGAGTATATTTCACAACACTTTGGAAAATTTGAATAATACGAATTCTGGAAATACCGACAGTAGCTCATATAGCTCGTAAACAGTTTGACCTTTTATTGGCTTTACATTGATGAATAATAAGATTATATTTTTGCTATTTCAGTTATCTTTCTCTAGCTAATAAGATATTGAGCAGAATCATGGTTCCCTTACATTGAGGATAAAAACATTGTTTTTTTAATGCAAACTACTCTCAAGTAAAGAGCTCATCTATATTTATATAAATTTTCCAAAATTAACCAGACAAGGCAGGAAATACGGTCTTCTTCAAACTGAATGATTTGAAGCTTTCTCAATATTCTTTTAAACTAAAATTGTAAGAGCCAAATATGACAGTAAAAGTTTTTTCCAATCTAGATCTCTTGCGGCTTGTTGTCAATTTCATGATTTACAAAACTTATTTTCAGTCTTATGATGAATCTTCATTACAAGATTATTGTAACAAAATATTGCGTCTAAAATCCAGTATTTTTGTGTCAGGCGTGTAAGGAATTAAAAATTCTGACTAGTAATCAACAAGAATAAAATAAGAAAATTATTTTCAATAAAACATGTCTAATTAGTAGTAGCAATATACAAAAACTAAATATCATAAATAAATTTTAGTTGTGCGGAACTCGCGAGGCAGACACAAGACCCAAGAACAACTAACTGAACTTCTATTTCAACTCACTACTTTTTGTCTCAAATTATATCCCTGAAAGATAGTCATCTCAATTTTTTCTTCTGACCATTTCTAAGAAGAAAATAAGCCTGAGGATAAAACCGAAAGCAATGATTTGAATCAAGTTACCTTTAATAAATAATTATTTAATTGTTACATTATAATTTCGATTAATAATCTCCCCTCCCCAATCCAGGGTCCACAATTACTCTAGAACATAGTTCGGATGGACGACGAGATATGGATCAGATTCGTTATTTTCATCGTCTTGAGTCGACCGGCTCCTCAGTGAGGCACTCTCTCGCCCGAGAGCGATGAGAATGTTATCCTTCTTGAGAAGGCGGTCAATAATTTTGTCGATTAGCCTCTTGGTCGATATCAGCTCCTCCTCGGTGTTGATTGTCTCGGCCATTTGCTCGAGGTACCAATTGACGAGCTCTGATCTGACGATGGCGGTCTTTTGGGGCTCATTGGGAGTTGAGGTTTCCGGAGCCGAGGGATCTGAGGAGGCTAGGGCTTCTTCTTCGTGACTCCTCGTCTTGAGGATAAGAAGGTCGGCGATTCTTCGGTACTCTTCGAATGAAACCTTGTTCATAACGCCACCCGGGTTCGTCTAGAGAAATTTGATTTTAATAACTATGTGTAACTTATATTGCCGATTTTAGTCGCCCTAGAGGCCTAGTAACGTAAAACGGTAGACTAATGTAGATTAGATTGATAAATAAAAGACCGCCGAGGCACAAACCACGGCTAAAAGATGGCAGATAAATTACCTCATCAACTGAGGATGGAATGAGATCGCCTTGGGATACAGGAGCTGAATCGATGGCCTTTTGGAATGCTTCGTCGTCTTCAAAGTTGATGTCAGGCTGTTCAACGCGAATAACTGACTTGTTCAAAAGATTGAAGGCTTCTCGGACGTGAAGGACAGTGACCTAAGATATAAGGATATGTATAATTCGATGCCAAGTCTGATTTTATGCTTTCAGAGATAATTTGACTAAGATAAAAAACCATCAAATAATAAACCCTTGCAATGCTTACAGTGTCATCACAATGAAGACGGGCTGTAGCCTCCGACAAGCGTACAAGACTCTCAAGTTGCCTAACAGTTGTCCTCCAGGATGACTTTGAGCCTCCGGAGACGTCCCTCTGGCGTAGCTTCTTATACTCATCCACCATCAGCTCCATTGCCTCAATGGAAACCTTTGGCTTGAAGCAACGGGCGAAAGCAATGTACCTCCGGACGTCGTCAGCCGTGTAGACCGCCTTCTCCACTTGTGGATTGTTCATGTGAAGGTCGACGATAGATTTGGCCACGGCGTAGTCGACAATGTCGTTGCACTCATCAACAAGGATGAAGAAGAGATCGAAACGGGACATGACTGGAGCCGTCATGGCGATGTTCTGACGGAGGGATTTGGCTCTGTCGTAGCGACCTCCGATGGGATTGGCGGCGGCTAGAATACTTGTTCTGGCGTTTAGAGTTGCTTTAACGCCAGCTTTGGTGATTGAAATGGTCTGTTGTTCCATGGCCTCGTGGATGGCTACTTGGTCGCGAATGTCCATTTTGTCGAATTCGTCGATGCAGCAGACACCCTGAAAGTTATTTTTTTATTTCATTAAGATCATCAAGTCCCAATTTCAGTCTTTCTAAGCATCGATGATTTATGTAAGCCTATTCAAGTTTAAAATTAATTATAATTCCCCTCCCACATATTGATGAGGTAAAAACGAGAAATTTAACAGCTTTATGAAATAGGGATCATCTTGTTCGCTAATTAAATTTAGTTTAGTCCAGAATGTTGAACAAGTTTAATTATAATTTGAGACCCTTATTGATCAGTTTCCTTTAAAAACTCACATTATCAGCTAGCATCAGAGCGCCAGCCTCAATGACAAACTCATACGTCTCCTCATCCCTGACGACGGCAGCTGTGAGACCGGCAGCGGAACTGGCCTTTCCACTAGTGTAAACAGCCCTAGGACTAAACGTCTCCACCTGCTTAAGGAACTGTGACTTGGCTGTAGATGGATCCCCAATGAGACAGACGTTAATGTCACCACGCAAACGGGTACCCTCCCCCGTTACCTTGGGAACACCCCCGAATAACATCAAGAGGATGCCCTTCTTCACTTCATCGTTACCGTAAATCGTGGGAAAGAGAGAATAACAGAGATTATCAAAGAGCCTCTTGTCTTGAGACATTTGACAAATCTTTTTCAATTCCTCTTCAGATAACCGTTTGCTCATCATTTCATAAGACATTGATTCCATGTCTTCGAGATCATCGGAGGGCAGATAGCGACCATTTGAAGGGAGAACAGTGCATGCGAAAAAGGCCATTTTGTATGTCAACTCTCTAACACCGAGAGCTTTCAAGCCAGTAATGCCCGACTCTTGTCCATCAGGACCTCTCATAACTTTTCCTTCAATCTTCCTTGTTCCAGGGGTCGCCAATTGGCTAATATCCGGTACAACAATCAGGGTTCCCACAAATTCACACCTATCACCAGGTTGAGCGGTCTCCACAGAGTCTGCACGAAGGATAATCTCCAAGCTTCTAGGGATGCAACCGCGCGGTAGTTCTGCCTGGGTCTCTTGCACACGGACCTTTTGGAAGTCGATAAACTTGGACTCTGCTGTGATCAACTCAAAGCGAGAACGGTTGTTGCACTTTGGATTGAAGCAAATTGAGGGCAAAGTGTACTTGAATTGTTGCTCAACATTCCTGATAATGACGCCACAGTCTGAGCACTTGAAGTTGCCGATCAAAAGTTCAGGGTGTACGGGATGTGAGCGGACAACTTGAGTCTTGATTTTGGTTAACTTTCCGATCTGATTTGTCGTCAAGTCTCTCATCCTAGTGAGACTCGGGAGCTCGTTGAAGCTAACGTAAAAGTCGCGACCGGAATTCAGAGTATCTGGTAGGTTTTCGTTAACGAATACCTTCACAGCATTACAAAGGAATGGATAAACTCTAAAGATAATAAAAAGCTATTACTCACCTATAGAACTCATCTTGAATTATAGCAGAGAGTCTAGAGTCAAACATTAAGACATGAGTAAAGGATACAACGACCGTACTACGTTCTAGGTTTCTCATGTCTTTCACTTGTTCAACATAAATGTTCTTTTCATTCTCGATGAAGGAGTCTAGGAACTTTTTAAAAAGTCGCTGGCATTCTTCGCCAATTACGTCCGGGACTTTTTGTGTACGCACTTGTACTTGAGCAACATCCATTATAGGTTAGAAGGATTAATAGAAATCTTTAAAATTTGTCTTCACCGGTTTTTTTGATAGTTTTTGCAGTAAAACAATATTTTTCAGAAATTAAAATAAAATTTAACACATTTTAAAGTAACTGCCAAGAATTTGGTTTTGAAACTGTATAGTACAGACTCTGTATTGTCTCAGCCTGACAGCAGTGCTGAGTCAGGAAGTTCTTACAGTTGAGAAATGATTAAGTCTAATAAAAATTAGTTGATTGGATTTGTTTTTTTAGCAATAATTCTCTTGTTGAAATTTTCAAGTTGAAAATTTAACTTTGATTGAGTTTTAAAATTATGAAAAAATCTATTTAAAGACTATTAGTCGTCCTTATAATTATAAGAAAATATGCAGTTTCCTTTCAAGATGAACATATTTTGTGATGAAATAAATCAATTGTAGAAACTTATTTATGCAAGTACTTCTGTTTATTATTTATTAGAAAATTATGTTTACACATGAAAGTAGACTATTAAATAAAATAAAAATAAATTCACATCTGGCGCATTGAATCTATAGAAAATCAAGCTAAATACGACAAAAGAACATTTACATTTTAAATAGTAATCTTTATTAACATTTTTGAAAAGTATAAATCTGTACAAAATAAAAGGAGAAAAATATCACAAAAAACTACCCGAGCTATGTTTATAACTTATCAGGTCAAGGCCAAAATAATGCAAGTACCTCCTCTGGCCACCACAGAAAATACTTTTATTCCTTTCATTCGGTAAGTAGAATACCGCCACAAGTAGGAAAACTAATATCACGATAAAATATAACATTGTCGAGTTGATTGTACTAATTAGGAAGCTTTTCCTCTTTTTAGTTTCCTCTATTCGATTGAGTTTATCTGTAAGCCTTTTTATTCTACGTCTCATTTTAGTGTCCCACGTCAGCCGAAATTCCCCATCTCTTTCCAAAATTGCAACACAAGTCGTTGAGGAACACGGCAGGTAGAGCGGCATATTACGACGAATCTTTTCAACAGAATTTATTAATGATTTCACATTTTCAATGCTCATCTTGACGCTAATTATCGATCCTGTTGTCGACATCTGCTGTGATTCATCAATGCGATTTTCAATCAATCTTATAGAGTCTTCAATCAAATATTCCTCTTGACTTATTTCGTGAATAATCTTCAGGATTATCTCAACTTTGTGTTTGTTTGTGGATAACCTTGGGAGAAAGGGATGCTTAGTTTGACCATTGCAGAAAATACAGAAGCTAAATTTTTCTCTCTCGAGCTAAGAGCTCTAACATCACTATGTATTACATTGCGTACACTTCAATTTACTACTTTTATATCCTAAAAAGAATGATTCATTTCCCTAACCTAGAATTGTACAATGTACACGTAGAAAATTTATCGGGGGCAATCGATAGTATTTTACCATTCTACCCCTCTTGTAACCGAAAGTATTTAAAACTTATTATTGGCAGACAAAGAAATATTCGCACAGGGATTAATGTCTAAATGACACGTCATTCCTTATAAAGTTGCAGAAAATGCTCTTTCATTCTAGATTAGATTCTAAGCATCTTGATAAATGATACAACTGTCAAAATACGATATTTCATTGATCTTGTCAAAAGAAGAAAAATAGGTTTTTCTCACCTCTTTTATACACAGATGTCTATTCAGGTCATGAGCGATCTTGATATTTTATATTTATCAAAGAATATATTTTGTTGACCTCAAAAGAACCAGAGGAAATGTTTTTTAATTACAGATTTTTCGCTTAGAAAAATAAATTCTCTGATATTTTTTCTAGAAACAAGAACGCACATCTTTTCTTTATTTAGATGAAAATTCGAAAGTCTTGTTATCGATGACAATTTCAATAAATGACTAATTCCAGATGAATTCGTGAATCAATATCACTGTCAAAGACTAAGCAGACATTTTCATTATTTTGAATCGTAAATTACTTTGAATTCATTGTACACTCTTTTAGAGTCTTTAGTTCAAAGTTTAAACAAAAAAGGAGTGATTCATACCAAATAATTCTTACAACGCTTGATTACCAAACATGCTAGCTGTGGTTATTCACAAATGAGTTCATCATTTTTCTTTCTTCGACATGAAAATTGTTGTTCAAATTTGCTGTTTCAATGAAATCAATATAAATTGCTAAACAAACACAGTGTTTTGAACAACAGCAAAACGTAAAATCGCATTTCATCAGGGTAAAAGTGCAGTTCTTACCTAATTTGGTGAAAAGGCAATGTCTAGAAAAATATTTGTTCTTCAACTAAATATAATATTAGTTCCCATTAAGAAGATTAATCGGCTATCTTTTCGCAGCTGTAATGCATCGTAATAACATAATTTGACACGTTGAAAGAATTATGAATGATAACGTCTGTTATTTTGGGCATACGAGGGTATATAAAGAAATCGACCATATTATGTACTTTAAACTGACATTAATACACGCATTTCTTTTCCACGAATACAACCAAGGGTTTATTTATCCAAATATACTCTTTAGCGTCGCTATAAAGCCAAATAAAATTTGTAACATGACTTAATGAAGAAAGAAAATTCTTTAACTCTTTCGTAATGAACTATGTTCCTCTCAGGGTTTATGACCCTAAAAGCAATTTCCTTTAAAGAGAGAAAAATCAGAGAATAAAATGTGTGAAGAGTCATTCTAGTCTGGAAAACTTTCCCAATTTTTCAATGAAATTACCCTACCCCAAAGAGAAACTCAAACTTTGATAAGGGTGGAAGAAAAATATTATTTTCACAATAATTAAATTTTTGTTTATGTGCTAGATAAAAACTACCCTCAAGTGTTTGGCATGTGTATTAAGAAATACAGCGTACTTTTATAAATCAAGTGTATGATGATATTTAATTAGAGAACACCTTGTTACATTGTAACATAAATTTAAAAATGCAAAGGGGTTGTTCTAAATAATAGAAAATAATAGCTGGGATCCGTTATGGCTCAATGTCATAAAACGGGTTTATAAAAATCGATTGTTGACTCACTGCAAAATGACATCACGGAGGAAAATGTTCTGGTGGTTGTTTCGGGAGACGGTTTGGATAATTTCTTCTTGGTCCTATTTAAAGAAAAATTGTTATACAATTTATTATTGTAGATTATGAAAATACAAAAAAAAAATGTCTACTTATGAGTAGATCTTTGAGTTGTGAAAGTTAAAATTTTAACTTACAATTAAATTTGATAATATCCTAAGGAGTTCTTGATGTAACGAATGTTTGCAATGATAGGCATTTGTTATGCTGAGCATACTGCTAGGGGTCTCCGATAGAATCCGATTGATTTCATTTATGATGATCAAGGCATTTGATTTGAGTTGAAAAGTATCCTCGTGGGCCCTTTTATTGATTCTGTTCTTCTTTGGATATGAATCGGGAGTCGAATTTGAATTTCTCAATATTGGCAATACACTCGATTGACAAGAGGCAATCGATGAGTTTGACGCTATCGGTGTACTAATCACTTGCTTGACCATTTAGATATTTTCTGTTCAGAGACACTGTTGAAGAAGATTGTAAATGTTTATCTTTACTGGTTTAGAGAACACTGTTTTATAATTATTTAATTACCAGAAACCATTATTAGTGAAATATAAAATAGAAGTGCTTACCATGTTGGCAAACTGTACAAATAAAAGTGTAGAATGATGGATTTCAAGAGATGAATATAAATACACAATGTTCTATTTTCATTGGCCAGAAGATTAAACCAATAGAACTATGATGTTTCAATGAATTATTTTTAATTCATCTTAAAGAAGGAATTATTGACTTTAGGAAAAAAAGTTCTCTAAAAGAACATTGAGAAATGTGACTTGATAAGTAACCAAGATTATGGAGGCATTAAATTATAAGAACTGTTTGCAAAACTATCCGAAAAAAATCATTTAGGTTTACAGGTGAGTAAGTTTCGCCACTTGTTCACTCTACACACTTTGGGTCAGGCAAGGATCCATAATACAACACAATCGTAACAATAATTCAATTGTCGAATTTTGAATTGTAATCAAAATTTCAATTTGAAAGAACTCTTGAAAATTGTTGTTAAATATTTGTTAAAAAACAGACATAATTTAAAATTATACTCGCTATGTCGATTTGTATGAGTTATGACGAAAAAAAAATTATCTCTTTCGATGCGGCTTTAAAATCAGCTTTTTCAAGCGAAAAAAAGTCTTCTCTCACGTCAACCTTCGAAGAGGCATTGCCAATTAGTTTTCGCAAGGCTGAAAATTTTTCCTTGATCGATCGATTCAAAGAGTGCATTCTCAAAGTACCAAACGCCAAGATCCTCGGCGAAGCTCCCACACCTCAGTTAAACATTTGCTCAGACGATATAGCTGCTAGATTACAATTATCCTTTGATACTTCAGTTCCTCAAAATGTAGCTGGATTCTCTAATGAAGGGAATAATTGTTATTTAAACTCTGTCCTTCAATGCCTCTTTGCTTCTGGCCCTTTCATATGCTTTATCACAGAACACTCGGCTTCTAAAAAGTGTCATCGTCCTCTTCATAATAAATATTGCTTGATTTGTTCTCTAAACAACCTTTACAATAATTATAAAGGGAAAAATTGTGTCAGTCCAAGGGATATCCTTCATCACATTAAAAGCATCTGCGTAACATTCAGGTTTGGCACCCAAGAAGATGCCCATGAACTACTAATTTCAACCCTCTCCAGACTCGAAGATATAGAGGTCGAGGTTTTTGATAGAATTCGTAAAAAGATTCCTGCCAATATTCCCATAACCAAACCTAAAATTCCCTTCAACCTAATTATGACAAACACACTGAGAAAGATCTTTGGTGGAGAGTTCATTTATAGAGGTATGTACTTTTATATTGATTATTTTTCTTAGTTAAATGCTCCAACTGTAAGACCACAAGTATATCAAAGGAAAACTTTTTCAACATCTCTTTGGATATAAATCAATGCTCAAATCTAACTGTACGTTCTCACCACTCATCCATATTTTTTAGCAATCATTTTCCCGTTTGGTCCAAAAGGAGCGTCTTCAAGGCTCCAACAAGTACAAATGTGAAAAGTGCAAGACATATCAGGACTCTGAGCGAAAGTGCATGATCGGAAGACCTCCCCGGAATCTCATCATCCAATTGAATCGTTTTCGTGGCATCCATCAGAAGCTTTCCTCGCACATAAACTATCCTCACTTTTTGGATATCACCGAATTCCTAGATTCCACATATACACAAAAGAATATTCCTAGTAAATACCGACTCTATGGCACTGTAGAGCATCATGGTATGTCATGTAAGAGCGGTCATTATACCTCTTTCACTCAAAGACACCGCAAATGGTACAAACACGATGACTCATATGTTAGTTTCAACTTTTCTATATTTGCACCTTGATAAAAATTTATGGTTCATTCTTAGTGCTGCCAGGTTAACGATAATGCAGTTCTTACTGGTAACGCTTATCTGCTCTTCTACAGAACAATTAATGACGCATCTAGTAATAATGGCAATGGCAACAAAGTAAGATTTTCTTCTAATTATTCTTTCTCATGAAATTCTAATAAAATTATTCCACTTTAGAAACGTATCAATGCAAGTGTATACACTGAATCAGTACCTCAGAAAATTCAAAAAATCGAGCGGATACAAGAGCCGAAGCCTTCACCCTCCCACCAGCCACAAAAACATTTTTCGGTAATTTTCTAGTTCACTTTTGATTATACTTGATAATTAAATCTTTTATTGAAGCCCAGTTTAACAGCCAAGAATCAGAATAATAATTCAAGTCCACAGTTAAATGGATTGACGATGCTTCGGAAAGTAAATATTAGTAAAGCTAGTTGTATCTAAACTTGTTAATAACGTGTTTTCATCTTTTAGAGTTACGAAGATTCAGAAGAGGAGACTAAGGAGGAATGTTCAAATAATAGCTCTCTTAAAACCCAGTCAAACTTGGCCCTGCAAAATTTGTTCTCAAAGCCCAAAAATACCACTTTCATTGATCATTGTAATAGAATGAAGGCGATGAAAAAGTGTAAATTTTAATCTTTAACTATTCAGTTAATATAATTTTTTTGAAAATGTTAAAAATAAAACAATTTATAGATTCACCTCATCTTCTGAATTTTCATAACTGAATAATAATGCGGTTAGTATACTGCACTAAGTTGCACACTGTATGTTTGTTAAACTATTACAAGTTGTAATACACGCTGTGTTGCTAATATATTTGGTTCACCCGTTACAAAAATAATTTACGCGTAATCTACACAAGTTTTCTAGGCTTCGAATCAGTCCACTGACTCATGTGGGAAAAATCAGAATTCTTTTATTTTCTAAGCTTTTTCAAAAAAAGAAATTTGAAAGAATTCCTTGATTTTTTTGAATAGATTAACCCATTGAAACTTCTTTTTGAAAATCAAAGGGAAAAGAGTAATCCATATTGGCCCAATATTGCTAGATAGTACTACTAGCAGTTAAGCAATGCTTAATAAGCATTACTTTAAAAGTAATACTTTTGAAAAACTGAATTTGAAAATTCACGAAAGTAAGACTCAAAGTTTCATTGTTTTGTTTGTCTTCACACATTTTAGTCTATAATTTGAAAAATGAGAGTAAGGAGTGTTTAATTTATCTTTATTTCAGAATTTCCTTAGAGTTTTCAATCAATTCAATAAAAATAGATTAATATCTACATCTGGATTTTTACAAAATCAAATCCACTTAACATTTGCCTCACCAGGGCAGGTTTATTATGAAAATAAGGCAATAAAGATGGTTGAGGTTCCAGGTTTAGCCGGCTCCATGGGTATTGTTGCTGAGCACGTGCCAACTGCTTCTGCACTCAAACCAGGTTTGGTTGTTGTATCCGAGGAAGATGGATCTATTAACAAATATTTTGGTAAATCTTTCTTTCCCTCATTTTTCTAGTCTCTAGTGGAACTGTCACTGTAAATCCTGACTCCAGTGTCCAAGTTCTAGCTGAAGAAGCCGCTTCTATGGATATGATTGATAGTGGTTCAATCAAGGAGAATCTTACCAAGGCACTCAGCGAATTGTCTTCTGCATCGGATGAGAAGAGTAAGGCTGAAGCTCAAATCGCTGTTGAAGCCTATGAAGCTATTCTTCAGGCAGTAAATGAGAAAAATTAGTTTTATTCAATACATAAATTCTATTAGATGTAAATAAATTCAAGTATTCAATGAAATAGTATTTAAAATCGGTAGAAAACTAAAAATAAAATTAGTTAACGATAATTCGATCGCATCATTCAATCAGTCATTTAATCTTCCCAGTCGTCCTCTGAAGAGTCTTCAGACCCTTTATCTGACTCAGATTCCATCATTTGACGTCTTTTAATAACGGCGTCATAAATTGATTGGACATCTTTATGTCGTGTAATGGTAGTGAAACCATTGCCAACTGCCGTTTCTTGTGAGACCTTTCTTAGGTTGCATCCAGCTCTTATTGCTGATAACAAGTCTTGAGGTGGTGCACTTTCCGCAGCTAGAAAATGTAATACATTATATGAAGCTGATATGACTTGGGAAAACAAAAATGTTAACGATTTTGCCTTATTCAACGGTTAGACTAACCTATAGACTTAGCACTTTTCGGTTTATCATTCGACTGCTGTATAGGCTTCACTCTTCCAGCGGCACTCTGCGGAGGAGGAGGCGGTGGTGGCGGAACAGGGCCACTAGTAGTTGGCTTCTTTACCGCCTCCTTCTGTATTGAATTCATCGGGGGAGGTGGAGTTGGATAATTTCCCATCTCATTATTCAGAACAGAGTTGTTTTGAGGAGGAAGAGGCGGTGGTGGTGGAGGTGTAGGGATAGGTTTGCTTTCCTGTCTCACGTCCTGCAGGCTTGACTTTACCTGAATATTCCCATAAGCTGATGAGTTGTGGAGTAGTGGTGCTGGAGGCGGCGGTGGCAAATCATTCAGGTTCATGTTGTTCAAACACCTGTTCACTATAATGAGCAGAGATTAAGACACCTTAATTTGAAAAAAATTCCATCTACTTGTAAGTAAGTCAAAAATACCATCCATGGGACTTACTGTCTTCTGCATTTGGACCCTTTTTATAATTTGATTGGACTTCATTTATAACGCTGTTCATCCTCTGAATATTATTCATTGATTGATTTTCTTTGACCTGCTCATTCATAGTACTCGGCATTAGGTTGGCTGGCATCTTCATCGATTGATAAGGATTAATGGGAACATCTTTGATTTGATTTGCAGCTCGATTGTGTGAGAATTGTTCCACACAGTCATCTAGATTATAAAGGAAAGGTATTATTACAATTTTATAAATAAACTTTTGTTAAATTAATTAATTTTCAATTAGTGTCATCTTACTGTTAATAGCTTGTAGATTGCTAGGTCCCATGTTAATATTGTGATTATAATTATTCTGAAGTATAGGCTGATTGTTTGGATGAATCATTTTAGCTTGATCAGTATTGTTATTACACTCTGTGCTATGATTAATCAGCTGTCGTTGTTGTACAATCCCGCTACCCAGACCAGTCTGTTCAATCAGGAAGCTCTTTTGTTGATACCCTGAATGGGAAGTATTCGATTTAGCAGGCTGTTTTCCGACTTGTTTAATCTTTTTCTTCTTTTTCCCCTTAACCTTGGGCGCTTGAAGCATCTCTTGACTCCAGAGATCGAAGAAGAAACTGGGATCACTATACATTTTCATGCTGATTCTACCGTCGTCTCGAAGTCTGTCCATTATTTGAACATTTGGAGGAGCTTCAGCGTTCTCGTAGTACATTCGCATTGACAAGGGAATCGTGTTCTTATTCAATACTTGACTATCATTGGGCTTTTTACTCGTGTAAGGATGAGCGTCATTTGTTACAGAGTTGTTAGTGAAATCTTCTTCGCCTTTCTTCAACAAAGAAATATCTTCGCTGATTATCTTTATACGCTTACTCAGTCGCATGGATCTTTCTGTGATACTTGAGAGTTCCTTGGTGAGATCTTCAAATATGTTGTTGGCAAGGTCGCTAAGACTGGATATTTGTTGTAAGACCGAACAAAATGTAATGTTGGAAA
>KL567252.1:21960-40149 GCA_000715275.1 Gyrodactylus salaris
AAAATCTAACCTGAATAAGTTTTAAGAATAATAAAACTTGATTCAGAATCGGATTGGTTGTAAAACAGAGTTAGGGTGAGACGAAGTCGAACATTTTTATAGAAATATCTCCAATACATGTCCAAGAATTACGCCCAAATTAGCCACAATTTGGCAAACATTTGCTATAAAAAATACTCAAATCAGACATTCAACAAAACTGTATGATAAGATGATCATATTGATATTCTTCCAGACCGTTAGAGTAAGAAAACGTGGACATAATTTGGATGGATCAAATAATCCACAGGAGAATCACAAAATCATATTTATAAAAAGGCGCGAAATTGATAAAAATTGAATTTTGTCGGACATATTTGTTGTTATATTAAAAGAAATCCTATACGGTATTCTATAATCTTATTTTTGGGAGATTAAGAAAAACAGTGTTCAAATTGTCCAAGAAAGTTTTAAAATATTTTCGTCTCACCCTACCCTACTAATTAGACATAAATTTCTACAAAAATCTAAGAGGTTGTAATATTCGTGTGTTCGCGGAGGTTGGGTCTTGTTTTCGTTATTCGGAATTTTTACAATGAGGAATATGGACAACCAATGAAATTACTCCGTTAAATTTTATTGTATTCATTGTTCTACATTGAATAGAAAAAATGAGTATGTGACTGTCCTCAATTTGATCGAGGCATCAAATTTCTCAAAAGCGATTTATTGGACGATTTAACACAGATCAAACAGCTCTAAACGAAAATCTTTTTTTTATTAAGGCTGTCTCACGAATTCTTTCCATGTGATATTATTTTCTTACATCAAAAGCAGAATAAATTGGTTCCACTAATTTTAAATTCTTAAGGAACAAGAGAGATGTATAGTTAAAAATGCCAAGAGTAGAAGCAAGTTGACTCAATTATCTGGTCAATAATTTAACCCTACCACGTGGATGTGAAATTAACGAATATAAAAATTGCTGGAATTAGGTCAAAAATTTGATCTCTAAGAAGTGCAAATTTCTGAGCCCTCTAGAATAAATGTGACTTGATTTCTATTGGTTTTAAAGGTTATGTATGAAACTGTGAGAATTAAAAAAGTGAATAGTCTTTTTGTTTAAAGTAAATTAATCCGAAAAGTTTTTATCGGAATTCAGTTTAAAATCATAATCATTTGACTAATAATGTTAATTTGTTGACGCGCAAGGTATGTTCTCAGAGAGTTCCCTGGTTCACTGAATTCGATTTGCATTGCCACTAAAAATATATGATTTTCTATCTAAAGATGTCTAACTTCACGCTGAATTTCGATTCTAAATCAAGACTTTATGAATGGAGACTGTTTAGCTGACCCTCTAACCAAGCCTTTAACATTTTTTACAGATATTAAAAAATTATATATAATCATATATCAAAGATTATATATCATTAATATAATCGATGAGATTTATACCAAAATAAAATACCAAAATTTCCCGCAGGAAATCAAAGAATTTCCGATTGCTGAATCCGAAGAAGAAGCAAAGGAAAGTCAGTAAGAGAGAATTTTTCCGTCGATCTAAAAGAATTTCAGAAGGAAGAGGTTTCCAAAGAGATAACAATAATTGTTGAGAGCTTCAAAAGGTTCATCACGCAAGAAATGGTGTGAGAGAAAGTAAAATCTGTTCGGTTTCTTTTAAAACATCTTAAAAAATGTTAAATAAAAAGATAACAGTCTGATTATATTACGGTTAGGAAAAAAGTAATGACCAGTTTTTGAGTCCTGTAAAGCAGATGGTGTATGCTGGATGAACTTTATAGAGATTCACCAATGATAGAGTGGGGTAGGCTATATATATTTAGTGTAAAGGTGATTTATCGACGGAATTCTGGAATGTGAATGCTGCCTTTTTGACTTTTCAACTTTTTTAAAGACAACTGAAGAAGGGAATGATCCAACCAATCCCGTAACGTCTTGTCAAAACACCTGATTGTTACAATTATCATTATTGGGTCGATTGGGAGTCCCTCATTTCCATCTTCAATGATGTGCAAAGAAACTTCCCCATTGTACACCCTATTTTCCCCTACCATCTTTATTATATTACGATTAGGAAAAAATAACGGCCAGTTAGTCGGTTAGCTGATCCCCATTATGACTCCTCATAAGAAATCGAAATGAGATCAGAGATTCCATCCGCTCGTCTGAGAATTCTCCTCAAGTCAAGAAAGATTGTTCAGGTTTATCAATAAAGCCATGAATTAAAATTATGCTCAGAATTGTTCATGTTGAGAAGAGGGATTTATGGATTGCGTGAGAGATGGAAAAATACTATCTCAGCTAATGGTGAATATTTTGAAAAATAATATGCTAATAATAATATTAGAAATAATTGATTTTTAATTTTTATGGATAATGTCCAAATTGACATGAAATCGGCGATGATTGAAGAATCTACCCATTCAGCAGAAACACGAAATTAATCATTAGATTGTGATTGTACGCATTTTCTATATATGAACATATTGTTTTCGAGTTAGAGTTTTATTTTTTTTATGATCCATCCATGTTCACTAAGAATTCTAAAAAAGAAATAAGCCTTAAAAAGGCAGCAACTACATTTTAAATCTATTTGAAAAAGCAGCTAATATTTAGTAGATGACTAGTTAAAACAACAAAGAACTCATATGTAACTGCTTGAGTAAATGAGCGTAACAACGTACTTAATCTATTTAAGCAACTATTTTTCTCAGATAACACAATTAAGAATATTACATTTTTTTAATTAGCTGATGAAGCAAAACATCGCATATTTACTGCTCTAGTCTATATATAATACGTGTGGGGAGAATTCATAATAAGTTTCAAAGTAAGGGTTGGTCTTTACTCTATAGTAGGGCACTTTTTTAGAAGTAAGATCACGAGAAATCACTTTAGATTGATCAAAAACTAATTCTGAGGCTAGTTCTATCTTTCGTGTCCTTTAAATCTATTTACTATGGTCAGAACTCTGATGTGTTAAAGATCCATTTACAAATAAATTTAAATGGCCGCCATCGATTTTCTCGCTTTTTAAAGCCTACTGAATGGAAATATGGATTCTGTTCAAGAAAATTATTCCGCTCCTAAGATAATCTGATTGTTTGAGGAATATTCTCCGTTTAGATTTCGAAATTCTAGCTAATTTTTAATTTTAGATATCGCGCATCAGTCACATCTTCCTAACAAAAGGCTATTAATTGAGAACGTTTCTTCAAATATTACTCCTATCTCTCACAAAATCTTTAGATGGTCGAGAAAATCACGGTTTAAGTTTTGGCGCAAGTTCAAATTAATTTGAATACGATTTTAATACACAAATTAATTTGGCATGTTTCCAACACCTAGAATAAATATTCAATACACAGTCCCTCGTGAGATCATGTCTAGATTACGATTGTGCACGAGGTGAAATCAAAAAGAAGTGCCCTAATGCGCATGTTTGTTCATGTTGATAGATTGCCGAGTCATTTCTTCTCATGTGTTCCTTGATCCTTATGAGAAGCTTTCTGGCTATGTTTCCAATGTATGTTGATCCACAATCACCAGTGAATTTGTAGATGAGGTTTGCACTTTCTTCTTGATTTATGCTGTCTTTTTGAATGAGATTGAATAGACTTTTTGTTTTGAATACAATTTTTAAGCGAATTGCATCATAGTTTTCTTGAATAAGACTTTTCAATCTCTCTTAAAATTCCTTATCATCTCCTTTAATGTTTATTTTAATCCATATTGTTAGCGGTTCTTCTTCTGTTTCGATCTGGATCTCAATACTCTCCATCAATAATTAATAATGGATCCCAAAATATCAACTCACCAGTCCCTGAGGCTTCTCAAACTACCTCAAAAAGGCTACCTGAAAAATCTCCCTCATCTATTATCTAGGAAGTTTCTGGATTTTCCTAGCACTCCTCCTTGAATCACTCAAGGACTGTTAACATCAAACCAGTTATTTCTTGCCACACTCTACTTATGGGGGTACTCAGATAAACGTTCTCTTCTGTAATACTCACAATCTACTCAAAAACACCTCCTTCTACGACTAAAATACCAGCCAAACCTCATATGAATCACAGAATCATGGTTAAACGATACAATCCCCTCGGAGCACGTCGATATTCGAAATTTCTACTCTGTGCGTGCTGACCGCCCAAACAGAGATGGCGGTGGTGTCATCTGCTACGACACCTCTATTTGGACGCTAATCGACTCCAAATCTCATCATAACACACATGACATTGCAGTCCTAACACTCGAGTTTAGTTCTATCAATTTAATTTTAATAACTCTATATTGACCTCCTAACCTCGCAAACACAAAATTTAAGGACTTCTTGTCATCACACCCTCAATTCGTTATTATAATAAATGGTTTCATCAATAAACCCTGACTTGGTCCCAGTTCATGTCTTCCTTGACTTCATGAACGAGCTTAATCTTAAACAAATAGTTTCTGGATATACATTCCCCCGGTCTGAAAACTATTTTGGTGTCATCTTCACAAATACCTCTGATCCCAAAGTCAACCTAGCTTATAACTTTGACTCGCTTAACTATGACTCAACTTCTTCTCATCTTACTTCTGACTTCTCAAAACTCAACTCCCTAGTAGACTCCAGACTCTCAGTTCTCTTCCTCAATGCTCCACTGCTATTCAATATAACGTTTGCGCCAGTTCACTAAAAAAGATTTTATTTCGCCGATAACCTCAAAATAGTAATTCCTGTGGATGCATACTATGAAGCCGTGACCGTCGAAGAACCTTCTAATGTAATTTCGTGCCTCAACAACGAGTAAACCAAATTTATGTGTTTTGGAACCCCACCTCCCTAATTTGAATACATTCAACGAAAATTCTGGACTGCCATACAAAGAAGATAAAGTCAGTCTCCAAGAATCAGCTTCGTGATCTCCCTATAACTCAAAAAAAAGTGTGACACCCTCTCACACTGTTAGAGTCTCACAGCCACAACACTAGACGAGAAGTACAACCCTCTATACTCACTCGATAATCCAGTACTGACCGCCATCAACACAGATATTTTCAAATTTAAAAACTACGACATAAAACAGATTTGCTCATATAATTTATACCCTTTTGATTTCTCACTGGGATTATTTATATATATGCAACCTCTATATTAATTACTGTGGATTTTTCATTTGAACAGATTTTTTGTTTTACGCCACAATTTTAATCAAAATACAATTTTTCACTACTTCATCGAAGAGGCTTCTCATTCAAATTTATTTGTCGCGGTTAAATTTAACTCGTAATTGTTTTAAAATAAACAATAAAACGTTCTAAATTAATTATCCATTGATTTATTTAATAGATTGAAAAAATTTTAGACAAAAGTTAAAGGCTCGGATTTAGGATTTTCCGGCTATTAACTGTAGTAACCTAAAAACTAACCGTTTATTTCCGATTACATTATTGTTTCAAAAAGTTATCTATAGAAGATTATATAATATAAGAGGCTGCAATTTGTAGACTTAATTTTTCAGGTACATGACTATTAAAATATCAAATAATAAATAAATAGAAAACGTTTATAATTTTGAACTGAGATGAAATAACAAATAGCAAATTCGAAGCATGTTAGATTAATTGCGTCAATTTTTCTTTTACTCATTATTTTGATCTAAATACTTGATTGACATTCAGTAATCGGTTATTAATGCAAACTGTAGCCGTTATTTTTTCTGGTAAAGAATTGACGTATCGTATCGAGTACGTCCATATTTCAAAACTTTTTTCGGTTACTAACCATAGTGCAACCGCTTCTAACTGTTTTTTACGTTACGACAAGGGAAGATAATAATCAAATCAGTTTTTGTATACTGTTTTGGAAAGCTGGAAATCAAGGATACTAAGTCGGAATAAATAAAAGATGAAACGTAATAAAGGACGTTTAAAAATTAATTAAAGATTCAAGGAATTGATTAGTGTATTAGTTAGAGAAAAAAGAAAAATTTTGTTTCAAAAAAATTAATCAATAGTTTTTGACATTTTTTTCAGTTCGCAGGTAATAAATCTTATCTTATAACTAATCCACCCTAAGATCTTCAAACTTTTAATGCAACACTCAAGATTTCCTAATGGAATCAAGATTTGAGAATAATTAGCGAGGAGGATAATTTATTCACTCCCTGCAGAGAGTCCATGCTCTTTAAATATGTATTAAAATTTAAACATGTTAACATACTACTCACCAGTATACGCATTAACATATGTCATAATATTAAGAAGAATAAAATAGTTTTAAACACTTTAATCTAAGAAATATTTTCAAGCTTAAACGAGAAAATCTTAATGTACAATACTCTAATGAGAAAAGTGAATAAACAGGGATGAATATTATAAGGAAATGATCAAAAGTATTTAAAACGTTTTTTTAAAGTAAACTATAGTTAATTATAGTTTTTGTTTTGAATGAATCCAAAATTGTAGAATTTGACAAGAGAAAATAATTTCCAGTCAAATAATTATCAAATGTGTGTTTAAATAAACCAACTTACTATCATTAAAGCGCAATTTACAAGTCCCAAGGCTTGGTAAGTCACCGTCATGCTCCTTTATCATTTACTATACAACAAACACTAATCATTATCACGAGAATGTCCCTAATTCATCTTTTCTTCTAGCTTCTTAATATTGACTAAAGGAAATGACTGATTCGGTTGCTAACAAATTATCTGACCTGACTATCAAATCGAATGAGGCCAGGAACAATTTGAATTTCTCACCTCCGTCTAATAATAATCAAGAGGATAAGAATAATCCTTGGAAGACATGTGAGTACTATTATTCTCCTAATTTCTTTAGCAAATCATAAAGCTTTGGAAAAACCAGTCTTGGAGAGCGATTATTGGCCAAACTTGAAAGCGCAGTCCGATAATAATCGCAGAAATGAAGATAAACAAACTAAGAGTAAGAACTTCCTCTTCAGATTAACCTTCGAGCTCGTAAAGCATGAGGGAGAACATAATCTCAATCAGTAGAGCATAGGTTGAAACGCATTTCTTTAAGCTCTTGCTTAAGAAGTAATTCGTTTCAATCCATACAATACTTATGAGTCTCATAAGAATTTACCTCATTTATCCTCCTTTTGTTTAGAAAACTTTAATAAATGGGGTCATTTAGAGGTGGAAACGAATAAGCCCACTGGTGGCCGTGGACGTTTCTCCGGCCCAACGCAATCCTCGCCAAACTCTTTTAATCCAATATCATCCTCAAATCGACCGAGGAGGGGTAACAACTACGTTGGAAGGAGCCGAATGGTCCCCGACAGAGGTCGTAATAACGGATACAACTCACGCAGTCAAGGTAGGAACCAACCTCGCTCTGAACTCCACGAAGAACAACAAGAGCCATCCAAGAAGGAAGAGGAACTGAAAGCTGAGGAGGAACGAAAGATTGTTAAAAAGCCACAAGAGGAAGCTCCCAACCTTATACCTAGTGAGTATAGCCGGTATTTACAAATTTTTCTCGAGTTAATTTTCTCTTTCCTCAACAGACAACCCTACAATAACTCGCCCGAACATTTACCAGCAGATAATGCCCATGTCAGACATTTACTATGGCCATATCCCCACTGAACCTCCGGTTAGAAGTGCACCTGTGGTGGAGATTGAAGCTCTGCCAGTGATTGATGCTGACGAATTGATTAGCATCTGCAAGGAATATGGGTGGGACAAGGTCGTCTTCCCAAAGGCCTTGAGAGAATCAAAGAACCTTGCTGATAAGATACCAAAAGATCTACCCGATAATGAAATTAAAGAGAACGGGGAATCGATCAAAGGAAATGTTGTCATTATTGTGGATAAAAAGTTGTACTTGGTGCCCAAATTCAAGTTTCATACAATGTTCCTCAAGTTCAACTCAAAGAGAG
Organism: Gyrodactylus salaris; assembly: GCA_000715275.1. NCBI lineage: Eukaryota > Metazoa > Platyhelminthes > Monogenea > Gyrodactylidea > Gyrodactylidae > Gyrodactylus > Gyrodactylus salaris. Next base: position 29,858 of record KL567252.1, read on the forward strand.
AATACATTAGTCACCACTTGTGAGTTTTTGCTAACTTTTTGTTAAATTATGTAATTTTATCGTCTCATTTTCTCCTAGAAACTACTACTTTAGTGATCGTAATCTCCGTAACGACACGCATCTCATTACAATAATCAATGAGAATAAGAGTACGTGCCCAATTAGTGAAATCCTACAGTTTAGTCGTCTCAAATCTATTAGTACAACTGAGAGTGAACTACAAGAGGCAGCTAAGTTCTGTCCCCTCATCCAGCTCTCAGTTGGTCTGGATAACAAGACTGCAATTGTTCCATTAGCCCTAAACAAGGAAGCCGCTGATCCAGGTTCAATGGCACAAATTGTCACTGGCCCAAATAATGCCCCACTTAACCTCGGCCTTGATATTTCATCACCAAATGCAAACACAGAAGACATAAACTATCCACCTAATGGGGAACAAGTGCCAGTCTTTCAATGTATGTCTTGCGAGCTATAGAGTTTCTCATTCTTTGACTAATTACTCCCCTTTTTAGTTCCAATCACGAATAACTTGACAGACATGGCCAATAGAAACCTCACAGATACCAGTAATAACTTTGATGGCTTGAACAATTCACAGGCCTACACCAATCCTCATGCCCTCGCTAACTACGCAAATCCCGGTCCAATGATGTTCTCCTTCGTTAACCAAGGTTCTGGGGGATATATTCAAAACCAGGGCTCAAATTATCTCCAACAAAACGCTCAATTACAAAACTCAGTGCCATCAAATATGAACTCTGCTGCATCTGCATCATACTTCCCCTATTTACAAAACTACCTGCCCTTTTATCAGCCATCTCCAGCGCATACTAACCCCAATGCTAATATTATACAACAACAGCCTAGTCATGGTAACGTTCAACAGAATCCACAGAACAACTCTTCACAGAACAACAGTTCAGCCACACAACAACAGCAACAAGTGAACCCTCAGCCTGGCCAGATTGTCGTTAGCAATAGCTACTTTCAGCCAACCACACAGCCTCCCTTTCAAGTATTCACAGCCCTTTCACAGCCTAGTCACTTTTTCAATCAGTCCTTTACCAACACAAATCCAAGTCATGCAGTCTCCAGCATTCAGGGACCCACGGCCAATTTTAATCGCTTCTCACAGTTGGCAAATTTGAATCCAGCCACTGCTGCCTCCTCCAACCAGCAAATGTCTAATCAGAATATGCTCTTTCACTTTATCCATCCACAAGTACCGATTCAGGGTCAACCCTTGGGAAACGTCTTCCACACCGCCCAACAGGAAAATGTACATGCCATGCTTAATAGAAACGCTCCCATGATGAATCCAAACAACCCTAGCATTATTATGCCTACCATAGGACCCGGTCATCATGTAATTTCAGCGCCCAATTATCATCAAGTTCTCTCCACAAATCCTCCGCCACCGCCAACTCAGGATCCCAATAGGATGAACCTCAACCCGTCTAGTAATAACAACAACATGATCTTTCCCCCTTCCACAAACCCTAATCAGTCGGCAAACTCGAGGAAATCCCCCTCAGTGCAGAAGAAGTTGGAAAACTTTTCTGATACGAGCGTACATCAGAACCAGAATGATTCCTTTCCCAAGGATTGAAGACTGCTTAGGTATTACAAGTTTTACTATTTTTTCTCCTACCAAATCCCTTCTTCCCCACAACTTATTATTAACACCAGTCACATAGACTCTGAGAGATGGCCATCTAGTTTTGTGTGCATGGGTGTAGCAAAAAAGAGAAGGTCAATTTTTAAATCCCATAAATTTAAAGCTATGTTTTCCCTTATCATATCCGAGACTATGATAATCATGTAAAAGGCTCCCTCACAAAAATACCCCTTTTTGTTCCAATTTATTCATTTATTATATAATCTATAAATATATATATTTCAAGATTTTTGTTCAAGTATTTAAGTATACTTACCTCGTCCCTTTACCCCCAACCTATCCACTAAAAAACAAAACACATCTATCTATGCGTAATAAGAAGTATAAAAATCAGAAAATTATTTAATTTGGTAGAAAACTACTGTGATATAATTGAAAAAAATACTGTAAAGTTTTTATGTATACTTTGTATTATTATTTTGTACATACCAGATTTAAAGTTGAAAAAAAAACTAAAAAATTATGCACAAGTTCATAAGTGCCAATGAAGAAAAAATTCCAAAAAAAAAACAAGATGCCTCTGCTATTATAAAACAAGTGAAATAGCCAATTTTCTATGCTAAATATTTTAATTATTATTTTTATCTTTTATTGCACTCAAAAGTTTTGAGTCAAAACACCCTCTCTCTAACGCCCACAATTGCCCCTTCGGGAGGGATGGATCAAATAACCAGCCGATCCTATGCATTTGTCTGTGCCTTAATTTTTAATTGAAAAACAAACTCCCCCTATTCTTTCCAAACATATTAACTTGAGACTTCATAAATTATTGCTACATTTCCGAATACTGCAAAAAAAACTACACAAAAACCCTCTGTCCGAAGCGTTAGGAGCTGTTACTGATGAGTCGTGGATATGCACTGAATAAGCAGTCCAACCAATCAACGACAAAGATCATGCAAATTTTCTGTTTCCAATCAGACAACAAAAACATAAATTCACTCTTGAAACAAAAAAAACTAAATGTGAATCTAAAGTTGGAATAAAATGCTAGGTAACACTTTTATTTTATTATTAATAATTTACAAGGGTAGAAGAGTTTAGTCAGTGTACTTATCCTCGTGACCATTTGTTTCATCTCATTGGTCTGATTGGATCCAGTATTGCTCATGTAACAAAACGCCACCTTCCTAGCAACCACAGTCATTATTGTGTTTATTTCGTTGTGCCTGACAGAAGTATAGTCATTGTTCAATGCTTTAAATACTTCTTGCATCAGCCAGCTTCCATTCGCTGGTGTCCTCCAAGCGTAGTATCCTAAAATTAAAACAATAAAAATTGTACATTCATCTCTCTTTTCAAGACAGAGGGAAAAGATAAAAATAAATCGATATACTATCTACACTTGAGATTAATTACCTGGATACGTGGAATTGACTACATAAAAATCAGCTTCCATCGGAAGTTTGTAATAAACCTTTTCGTCTTTGGCGTCGGATACGATTTTCCCAGTGCCAACATCAAATTTGGAACCTTGACAGGCCTTAAATAAACTGTGTTAGTCAATTTTTGGCTATATTTTGTTAAAACATGGAAATATTTTATCGTTCAGATACTACTTGGAAGTAAAAGGCTTTTCATTTTTATTTCATGAAATTCATTAATAATAATGAATTTTTATCGACGTAATAAAAAACAAACTTGAATTAAAAAAACTTTTGGCTTCCCAATAAGTGAAGGGCAATTGCTACCTTTGAATCGATTAAAAATGTCCTCATAAGAAAGCGGGGAGTCGAATGAAAAGATTAAACCCTTCTCTCCATGCGACATGATAATGCAAAAGAAACAATCATAGCTGCTCTTCTCTGATTGACAAATTGAATCAAAGACTTCTTTGTATTGAGAACGTGTTGCGTTGAGAAAAACTCTAACTTCGTATTTCATCTTGCGAAAGATCTTTTCCATATATTTACAATCAATGTCTGTGCCATCGCGGGAGTTCAAATCGAGTTTCTTATCAAATTCTTTCTGGTTGAAAATAACACATAGTCCAATCCTTGACATTTCGTAGGACAAATCAGGATCGTCTAGTGAATTCTTTTCAATCGAAAAGCATTCCATCTTCTTTGGAGTGGGATTATCTTTAAATCTGAATATAGAATCCTGTTCATCTGGAGTAGCATCCATGATGAAATTTCTCAGAGAGAATCGTATTTGTGTTGTACAATTTTGTTTTTTTAACTCAACAAATTTTACCCAATTCCCAATTGATTTGTTTAGCTAAGCTCAAATCTTAAATCTTTAAAATGTTGAGACTCAGAAAATGCCTCTCAATGAACTTGAGATCATTCTCAAACGCAATGCCAGAATTTCGTCCGCTCTATTTTGACACACAAGCAACCACACCAATTGTAAGTTTCACTCGATCTCTAATCCCTCTTAAGGATCCCAGGGTTTTGGATTCAATGATGGTTCATTTCATTGAATCTTATGGAAATCCCCATTCAAAGACACATGCTTTCGGTTGGGAAGGTGAGAAATCTATTGAAGACTCTCGATTGGTAAGTTATCTTTTTGTGGCTATTTTTAGAATTGACCTGTAGAAAAACTATCTGAAAATATAAATCCATGAATTATGGTTAATTTAGGTTCCCTAACTATTTATTCATATTTTCAGAATGTTGCAAACATGATTGGAGCCAATCCCAAAGAGATAATATTCACTAGCGGCGCCACAGAGAGTAACAACATTGTCATTAAAGGAGTGGCTAACTTTTACGCGGAGAAGAAGAAGCATATAATCACCACTCAAATTGTAAGTATAATCCTCCTCGCATTCAATTTCAAGATTTTTCTTCTAAATAACTATTTCGATGTTTTTAACCAACGTTTTTTTTCATAGGAGCACAAATGTGTCCTCGATTCGTGTAGATACCTCGAGAATAACGGCTTCGAAGTGACCTACTTGCCAGTAAAGACCAACGGCATTATCGATATGGAAAAGTTTGAAGCATCAATTCGTCCTGATACAGGCCTAGTTTCCGTTATGTTTGTCAACAATGAAATTGGCGTCATCCAGCCCATCGAAGAGATTGGCCGAATTTGTCGTTCAAAGGGAATCTTCTTCCACACAGACGCTGCACAAGCTGTCGGCAAGATACCGTTCAGTGTTGACAAGTGCAACATTGACCTGTTGTCAATTAGCGGCCACAAGTTGTACGGCCCAAAGGGTATCGGGGCCCTTTACATTAGACGTAAGCCGAGGGTTAGGCTGACGCCACTCTTTAATGGGGGAGGCCAGGAGCGCGGCATAAGATCTGGCACGCAACCGACTCCTTTGGTCGTTGGTCTAGGGGAGGCTTCTAGAATATCTACTGAAGAAATTCATGTTAGTTCAAAAGTCTATTAAAATTTTTTTGAATTTCTAATTTCTAGTCTTTTTCTTGGTTGGTATTTCTACTCCTAGAAATAGCCATTTGCTACTCAAATCTATCCACACTTTTTTCAATACAGTCAGTTTATAGACTAAAATTCCCACAAAATAATTTTGTCGTCTGTGCCATACTTTTAATTCTTGAAATTAAAACTAAGATTTAAAAATAATTCTACTGAGCAAAAAACACCATAAAATTTTTTTCTTACTTTTTGTTTTAAAACAAATCTAAAATACATCTAAACATTTCAACCATTGCAGAGAGACTTTGAGCACGTGAAAGAGTTATCAGACCATCTAATAAACGGTATCATGAGCCAATTAGAACACGTATTTCTCAATGGAGACATGAAAGAGAGATATCCAGGTTGCATTAACCTTTCATTCGCCTATGTCGAAGGTGAGAGTCTCCTCATGGCTCTCAAGGATATTGCCCTCTCATCTGGAAGGTACGTCATACAAAAACCTTGAGCATAGTTGAAAAATTATTTTTAATTCATTTTTGATTCTATCAAAGATCCTGATCCTAGCCAAAACCACAAACCATCTTTTGGCCTAAAATTCTATAAACTTTAGCGTGTAAAATATTAGAAATATAGAAATATTTTAGCCTATTTTTGGCCAGAGCTTTGATAACACAGTTTTGACAATCCTCTGCTCAAATTACCTAAATTCTCAGACGAGTAGATTTACTTCAAATCAAGTTATAGATTATTGAACCAAAAGATGATCCATTTTAAAACGTCATGTAAATAATTATTTCCCCCTCATATTGAAATACAAGTACATGAATAGATCCTTTCTGATTTGAGATCGTAATTATATTTTCTAGTTCTTAACAGACACTAGTGACTATTTTTTGATTTTTTTTCTCACTCAAATTTTATTTAATGATTTCAAGGTTTTTTTACCAATCTGAGCATTCATAACCCCTTAGTGCATGCACCAGTGCGTCCCTTGAGCCGAGCTATGTCCTGAGGGCCATCGGATCCGATCTCGACTTGTCCCATTCATCTATCAGATTTGGCATTGGTCGTTTCACCACAAAAGAGGAAGTGGACTTTACTATTGAAAAGGTCGTGTATCATGTCAAGAAGCTACGAGATATGAGGTTAGTTTACGCAATTTTCTAAATTACCTTAGTGACATTTTCGTCATAGGCTGATCTAATTTATTTGATAAATTAAGAGTATTTTGATATTTTTTTACTCAATGAATGAATAAATTTAAACTTTAAGGAACACTAGAATTTTTTCTCTAAAAATTGAGGTTTGTTAGAAATTTACCTCTAATCTGAAGATTTTTGAAAAATTAGGCTTAAAAATTCTTAAAGATTTTGAAATCAATTTTCCCTAAAAAAATATAATAAGATTCTTTTCACAGTCCCCTCTGGGAGATGGTTTGCGATGGTATCGACATAAAATCGATCAAATGGAGCCAGCATTAAGACAAGATTTGTATATCAAAATTTGATTATTATTACAAATAAAATAACTACCACATTCACTTTTTATCTTCTTTCACTCTGAATGTGGGCCTATGATGGTCTCGACTCGTGGAGCGATGTCGATGTCTTTCCTTCTTATGCCTTCTATGGCCGGACCTGGATCTAGATTCCCTACTACGTGATCTGTGCTTCTTGCGTTCCTTGGACCTTTTCCTGTGTCTATCTCTTGATCGAGACCTACTCTTGGAGCGATCCTTCTTGCTCTTCTTCGTTTGGCCTTTGTCGGTCTCTTCTAATTGCGTCATTAGTTCGATATCTTCTAGGTCTTCATCCAACAGGGACTGCCGAGGTTCCAATTTGTCTGTATCTTCGAGGACGAAGCGTTTCTGTATTCTTGGCATTATGACATCGCACACGCGGTCGTTTGTCAACAACTGGTCTATGAATTCGTCCATGTGGACAAGAGTGAAATCTGGAATAAAATTACAATAGAATTGAGTCTTATTTTCAGAAAATATTGCGCGACACAATTTTGAGTTTCCGAGATCTATAATATTTAACTCCTATTACTTTTTGTAAAATTACAAGATTTATAAAGTTATACGTTGAGGAAAGTTTATTCTTAAATGTTTTTCAAAGCTCAAGTTATTTTATAACTCTTAAAATAAAATGGGATTAATTCTGATTTTTACATAGAACCTTCATTTTTTCTTAACTATATCATCGGTCCCAGTAGTTTAATGTATAACTTTATAATGGTCTCTGAATGTATTACAGAATTAACACAGGTACATTAATAAAACGAAGTGTAATAAGATTCAATATTTACTTACTTCCGTCCTTGTTTTGAATTTTCATTTGTCTAAAGTCATTATACAAGGCCTCTAAGTATTTAAAGATCTCCGTTGACTCCCCAGTTATTCTTAAATAAATGGCACCAAGCGCTCTGGCGTATTTGTAGTCCTCCTGCTTGATGAACTCCACGACAATGTCCTTGTCTGGTTGGATTTGCAACATTTTCAGCAGGAGGCAAATGAAAGGAGTTGTTTTTATGTTGGAGGAGTATATGCCGCCGAGATATCGCAATTCGACAGCCTTATCGACAAGCAGTTCAGCTGTAAGTGCGAAGCAGTTCTCTTTCCAATACTGAGAGTCATATATCCTCGATCTTATTATAGTCTCGATGAGATATTGAGGGTTTGTCCCGTGGACTGTGTGAGCATCTTTGACTGTTCTATTTGCCATTTTAAATTTGTATTTTGAATAAAGTGCAACTTGCTTTCAGAAATTGTCTTTAAATAAAGTGAAATTTCAAATCTTTGCTTAATAATTGTCATATCCAAGTCATGTCCTCTAAATATGATAGAGCTATAACAGTCTTTTCCCCAGACGGTCATCTCTTCCAAGTAGAGTATGCTCAGGAAGCTGTTAAAAAAGGCTCCACTGCTGTAAGTGACTACTTAGATAATATAAATCATAGATTGGCATCAAAGGCAAAGACTGTGTTGTCCTCTGCGTCGAGAAGAAGTCCGCGACAAAGCTCCAAAATGACAAATCTGTCCGAAAAATTGCCCTTCTCGATGACCACGTGGCTGTCGCCTTCTCCGGCCTCACAGCTGACGCTCGCGCCCTCATCAACCGAATCCGCGTAGAATGTAAGAGTTACAAACTCAGTGTCGAAGATCCAGTCTCTGTGCAGTACATATCCCGATACATGGGTCAATTTAAACAAATCTACACCCAGAGTAACGGTCGCAGGCCCTTTGGTGTCTCCTGCCTCGTTGTGGGCTTTAATAAGGATGGAAAGATGCACCTTTACCAAACAGATCCCTCTGGATCCACTCTGGAATGGAACGCTAACGCTATTGGAAAGAATAGCAAGGTTGTCACACAATTCCTTGAGAAGAACTACACCGAAGAGAATGTTGCAACCCAGGAAAAGACTCTCAAGTTGGCAGTAAAGGCACTAATGGATGTCGTACAGTCTGGCGCTAAGCACATGGAGCTAGCTGTTATGACCTATAAGGCTGGAACAAAGAAGGGCGAGAATCATGTAGAGTGGAGAATGTTGGAACAGGATGAAATTGAAAAGTACGTCAAAGCTGTGGAGTTGGAACGCGAGGAGGCTGAGAAGTCGAAGCAGAAAGATAAATCTTGAATTTCGTCTCCTCTGTTTTTTAATAAATCCAAATTTAATACAATTGGCCAAAGAGTTTTGAAACTCAAAAGTATAAATGTATACGGAAAATTGATTTGATCTGATTCTATGAGCTATTCCCATTTGGATGTGTTTCTATGACTGAGTTTTTTTGCAATAAAGTAATTCCATTGGTTATGGCCTTGGTATGAAACAATTTCAGATGACCTCACGGATATTTAACCTGTGAATACAATTTACTTCAAAAGGCAAGAAAATCCAATACAATTCTTTTGATAAACAATGGTAGGGTAGAGAATTGTTCCTCAAGTCCCTAGATACGACCTCTTATATGGCGAGTTTTCAATTCTGCTGGCCTTTCTGCCCAGAATTTCCATATTCGAAAATAGTTGATATATTCTACTTATGAGTAGTAATTGTTAACTTTATTAGAATATGTCTGGTCCCTTAATAAGGGACCCTTATCCACCATCTTGGATTTATATATATTTTTTGAGAAAGGTACATGGGGAAGGAATATTTGCGATTTTATTGTATTTCACATGAACCAGCTGACTTCAAAGTATAGAAAACTTGCCTAATACATAATGAATGACCATGGGGAGATGCTGATTTTCAGCAATTTATTTTATCTCCACTGAAGAAGTCGTCAATGCTTGAGCCTACATGAGCAAGGATGAGCGTGATAAATTCTTGGCCACGCCTAGAACTGATTTAAAAGATTTGAAAAAATAAAAATCTCAATAATCAATGCAAATATATATTTGCGGTAATTTAAATAAATGATGGCCAAATTTTCAGTTGAGTCTTAAGATCATAAATATTCACTCTCTATGAAAATCGAAGACATACACGTGTACAGATTTTAATTCTTCATAAGTAAATCTTACGGAACATCATCGAGAATTAATTCAAAATGATTCCGATATTCCTAAATGTTCATTCGGCAAAAGCTATAGCCGTAGGTCAAATTGATGATTTTTCATTTTATTGAAGTGATTTCTTTTTTATAAGCTTTTAAAATACTCTACTTTTAACTCAATAAAACACCTTCAAAAAAGGTTTAAAAAAACACTATAAATTGAAAATAAAAACTATAATCTTTGGCATTATCGGATGTAAGAAATCGCGCGTTTTCTGGAACATAATCTACTTTTTAACATGTAAATTACACCATAATTTGTGAACACATGTAGAGTAGGGCAGTGCTTTTTGAAATAAGATCACGAGTAATCGCTTTAGATTGATCAAAAACTAATTCTGAGGCTATTTCTATCTTTCGTGTCCTTTAAATCTATTTACTATGGTCGAAACTCTGATGTGTTAAAGATCCATTTACAAATAAATTAAAATGGCCGCCATCGATTTTCTCGCTTTTTAAAGCCTACTGAATGGAAATATGGATATATCCTGTTCAAGCAAATTATTCCGCTCCTAAGATAATCAGATTGTTTGAGGAATATTCTCCGTTTAGATTTCGAAATTCTGGCTAATTTTTAACTAGATATCGCGCATCAGTCACATCTTCCTAACAAAAGGCTTTTAATTTAGAACGTTTCTTCTAAATATTACTCCTATCTCTCCCAAAATCTTTAGATAGTCGAGAAAATTTTGGCGCAAGTTCAAATTAATTTGA
>KL567253.1:0-16426 GCA_000715275.1 Gyrodactylus salaris
TGCAAGATAATAAATGAAAATAACCCATAATTCTATAGCGAGTATTCCTTTTTTGAGCTTAAATTCATAAAAGTACATCTTTTCATTTGACGTGAATTTGATTTAATTTTGAATTGAAAGCTTATGATCCGAGCATCTCAATTTCTCTCTGAATTTTTCCTAAGTTGGGTTTCATCTTAATTCTTATCCGATTTTGTATATTCAAATATAGGTCAGTACAGCTCTACTTTAACAAATATAATAGGCAGAAGAATTGAGAGTCTTTTCTGAATAAAATAAACCATTTTTTACAGCTGAGCTGACTTTATGTCTAGATTCAAAGTCACTCCACCTTAAGAGACCAAGAAATTTTTTCCATATAATCCGTCATGTTGGATTCTCTCTTTAATATCCAGATTTTCTAGGTGTTTTCAAGAGACAAGCTCAACTGAGCTTTAGTAGAAAGCTACTGCAGTTGCCTTTAGATTCTTTAGCAGGACAGTAGCAGGGAGGAGGCCTTTGACCAAGAGTCCCTCTGTGAATCCTTCAAAGAGGCTACCAAATTCAAAGCTTAACGGATGTAGCACGCGAAGGCTTTATCATCTATTATTGAATTAGATGAGCTAAAAAAAATACCAATTTATAGGGAAAATAGTTTTAAGAAGTTCTTTTTGATATACAAGTCACATTGGTCTGGCAGACATCTGGAAGCCTAAAGTGTTCCAGCTCCTTCGTTCTATGTCCGTTCGATGTAAAATTGGAGAAAATCTGTTGGGCCCATCCAATCTCACCTTTGTACCAAAAGTCAATGGGCTTGTAATAACCACTAGAAAGGGAAAATAAAAGTTTGAATATAGTTTCAACCTACTCTTCGTTCTTATTTGCACTCCAGCCATATCCTCCAAAGATGGAGCCGTCCACGTCAGGAATAAGCCACCAATTCATCGGTACACTCAAGTCCTCTTCGCCGAAAGCCTTCGTACTACCGTTGAAATGATCTCGAAATTGCTTCATAAAGTCCCTACTCGGAATCTCCCACACTTCCTCATAAACGCAACACGGCCCATACTTGGTATACTCAGGGGCCATCAAATAGGCTCTGTGGTTGAAGTTGAATATCCTGCATGGAAAGTACGGCAGTGGGCTGAAGATAGGCACGCAATAGTCATAGTACTCTTCTAGGGAAATATCCAAGTCAGCCGCGTACCAGGTCGCGCCACGACCGGCGACAAATGGCGTCCTCGGGGGTATCACGGTCGGCCATGGCGGTCGCGGCATAACCTCCTCTCCTGTGTAATAAATGGAAAAGTTTGTGAAATATCTCATTGGCAGAATTGGCACCTCCGGGGACTCGAATATCTGCAGGATTGTGTAGACGATTTCTATGAGAATTCGCATTTCCCTACCACTGTTTGAGATTAATTAATTTTTAATCACCCTCTCTCTGTGGATTAAATAGTTTTTTTTGTGGATTATAATATTTCAATGGTTAATGTGAGAATCTTGATCCTAAATCTTGTAGGAGGGATGGTGTAGAGGATTGTTTCCTAAGTCCTATAATTTGATTACTCATATGGCATGGGTTCGATTACGGTATTCTCCCTCCTCAAAATGGCTTTATTTTGTAAATAGTTTCAAATCCGATTTCCCATTATAACCCCTCGTGTGATCCCGAAGAGAGTAAGACTCGGCTATGAAACTCAATTCAGTTCCAGTTTTCATAGATGAGAGAAATATTGGCATATTTTTCCTTGAGTAATTGATCGATCGAAATACAGTATCTACAGATTTTTAAATAATAAAACTACAAATGTACTATAAGCATGAATTTTTATTTGAATGCGTAACCGGCTTAATATAATCTTCGCACAACTTTGGCATAAAGAAGTAACACGTGAGGTATTTGCAAAAGTGACAATTCGGCAATTTACTGCCGCTGAATAATAGACCGAAGGAGATGATTGTTACAAGGATCATGATTACCGATGAGATCACAACAACCAAAGTTCTGCTCTTCTTCACAGAGCTGAAAGGGAATTTATAATGATAAGACATGCATACGCACGTGTTTGAAATTTTAGTTAAATACTCGTTTCTCATTGGTTCAAGACTTATAATGTTTATGGTAAAGATATCATTATAATTACTTGTTCTTTTTCATGTAGAAAGCTTCAGTCTTGTCAGGATCAACAGAAAAGTTCCTCGCAAACTCTGGAACCTTTTTCTTCTTTGAGATAATCCTATCAAAGCCAATTAACGGGTGCAGTATCGCTGTAAGCAACATTCCCGATATTAAGCCGACAATATTGGCGTAATTATCCAGCCAAGGAAGCAACCCGATAATCAATAATATTACAAGTACTATTAAATAGATAAACAGGTTGATAAATGGATTTCTTATGATGCTCCATGAAGCGAACAGCTCCACGAACAGGGATCCAAATATGGCAAAGTTGTTGGGGGATGATCCGGTTTGTATCTAAAGGAGGAAATGGGTAGGAACTTTCTATGAAGCTCAAAGTGGATACAACTCTCACCTTGTACGGTAGCAGGAGGCTTGAGACTACATTCGACAACGTACCAGATCCAAAGTAGATGATAGAGACCCTAGCTGTTCCGAGGAAATTCTCCAGATTCTTCAAGTGTATCAGGATCACGTAATAGTTCACAAACAGTATGAAAAAACTTTTGAGAAAAATTAATTACACTATCGATACACGATATTCATCGATATATAGCACAACACTACATTTTAATGTCTTCTCTTGATTGTGTGTGTGAGTTTTTACACACTTGGGGCAGAGGTGTACTTCTCGAGTGGGTACTATTTGTGCGTAAGCACTCTTTTGACACCTCTGCCCATGATGGTAAATTGCATGTCTACATAAATCTCAAAATCAGACAATGACAAGCACTCACCCAGAGTTTAATAGTTGTGAACTGAATATTCGATAAAACTGATCTGGCTGATCGACACTCTGGAACGGTATCATCCCGCAGAGGTCCTGAAGACAACTCACTTCTGAGCAAAAGAATGCCTCTGGATGAAAATGTCCCTCTAAGAAGGTACAATGGGCCGTTGTTGTGATGATGCAACTACCCAGCTTTCCAAAGCAGCACGGCTTCCCGAGCAACTGGCATCCTTCGTATTCTCTATTGGTCTTTAGATAAAAAAATAATTTTAAGAAATCACATTTTCTTCACACGGTGTATGAACAGAGTGTATTGTGTCGTTCTTCATTCTGTTCGACCTCGTCCACGTGGAAAGAGATGTTGGACAGCGGTCCTTCTTTGTGTGATAGCAGCCACCGTTGTCTTTACGATTGCAACAGCCGATTCTAGTGTAAGCTGATTTTTCAAGTTTATCACCGAGATTTAAAAAATTAGGATTTCTGTATTTTTGTGTTTAAATACTCCACCCCTCTTATGGTTTTCAGAGAGCATGCTTAAACAACAAAAAAAGGAGAGCAGGTGATCTGATTTGCGAATATAAAAGATTAAATTGCATACTCTTGAGAAAAGAATTTCTTTGCAAATTCAAAAATCAATTATGTTAATTCAATCATTATCAATTTCCAAAGATTGGCATACAAGTTTTTCTATTTGATAAAGAATGACTCAATATACAACAAATTTAGAATAGAGTAAACACCAAATCCAAGACGTGAAACCCAAAGTGGTAATTTCATCAACTCAAGTGCTCACTCAATCTTTTCAGTTTCTTTAACCCGATCGATTCCGGCTCTTAAATCCGCATCCCTCCTCATGCATGGAGGGTAGCGGGCCCCGAGGCGTATTAGGTCCTGATAGGTGGGACCAATGAAGAGGTTTCCGTATTTCTTATGACAAACAGTCTCAATGGCTCTCGACGGCATTTGCACTTGACTCTTGACTTCGTGCGGCGTCCAGATAGTGTCGACGCCAAAGGTTATCGAAGCAAAGATCATTATGAGCGTTTGAACTGTGAACAGCCAATAGGTGAGGTGTGGAAAGTTGTCGATTTTCAACTTTTGAAATTTAGACAAGAAGCTGTTGTACTCTTGGGTATTTTGACTCCTGGACACCTTGTCGAAGATCATCCAAATCGGGCGCTTTCTAATGAAGCATTTGTGATGCTTCCGTGGGTAGATTATTTTATCGTTTTGGGTGCCGTCGTTGGAGAAATTACTCTCTGAGAAACGATCAAAGAAAAAGTTATTTAAACCATTCAGCAGGGGTGTGAAGGCTGAGCGTGGGATATTGTCAATATTTTGAATTATTTCCGTTTGGTTATCAGCGTTTTGGAAGAGATTTGAAAGCCTCGGTCTTTTCGGCTGCAAGGGCACATCTTGAGACTCGAGGAGAGACTTACGAGCTGATCGCTCATAAGAGACAAATGGAATTGTGCAATCTGTTAAAAGTTTCACGTTTTTCTCTATTGGCGATGTTGAATGTTCAAATACATCGTCATCTTCACTAGTATCCTGTTCGTTAATCTTTTATTTAATAAAATTAATAATTACAGTTCTAATTAGCCCCTTGTTAAGGTATCCGTGCTGTTCCAAGTTGAACTTGATTCTTCTCATACTCCAATACTCAATGTCCTCATCATTATCCATAGACAAGACTAGGCTTGTTCTATTTAACATTTTGAAATCATAAACTTTAGAATTAGTAAAACAAATATTTTGAAATTAAAAAAAAATGGATTTTTTAATTTTCGCAATTTTGAAAATATAACACAAGTTGTTGTTGTTGCTTCTCTACATGTATAATGGACAAACAAATAGGCAGCAACTCAAATTATAATGCCCTTAATATTATATTAATACTACCATTATTCTTTACCTTTTATCAATTATCAATGATCCTCATAACACTTTATCGAATGTAAACAGACGAAATAACTAACTTTTATTTTAGTTACAAATTAAAAAAGTCTAAATTCAAAGAAAAGGCCAGTCCCACAATCGGAATTACCATAATAAAACCATTGTCCTCAATTGACAGTCAACTTGAAGATAATTTACGGTCGCACTTTGAACTTGATTATCCAATGGTAAAATGAGATTTGTAACTTTTCCCCTACAGTTTGAAATGATATTCTGCATTGATAAGCCAAAGAATGAGGTCGTCAACTTAGTTCAAAGGCTGATCACCGAGTACAAAAGTGTCGACTCTAAAATCGTATACGATAATGTAAACGACAAGGAAACATGTGTGAATCCGCTTGTAAAAAACTTGAAGCTCGGTTATAGCCAGGCTAAACATCCGTACATTTGGGTCAGCACGAGTCGTGTAAAGAGTAAGTTATTTTATTAATGTAAACTCTCTTGTAGCATCTAGTGTGTGCATTAAAAATATGGCAAGGTTGATTTCTTCTTCTAAAAACGTCGGCCTAGTACATCAGGTCCCAATTATCAACGAAAACTCAAAGTCTGGTCATCCAATTGAACGAGTGGGTTGTTAATTAATCATTTCGCTAGATTTGCTTTGGCGGTTCATTGGCTAGAAACTACATTGGTTTGAACACTATCGGCATTTGCTGCTTCACTGGCATGTCGTACATGTTCCGTAAGGCGTGTCTCGATCAATTGGGCGGCATTGAAATCTATGGAAAGTATATCGCTGAAGACTTCTTCATTGGTAAAGATATCAAGAATTCGTGAGTTTCGGGAAGAAGAAATCAATATTTACTAAATGTGAACATTCTAGATTAAGATCATCAAACACTTGCTCCATTAAATGGACTCCATTTAGACGACAACATAAAAGAAAACTAATTTTATTGAAAGCTTTTTGTTTGTTCAAACAAAGATGATTATTCTTCCTAATTCAAATGAAAACTCATTTCTAGAGGTTACAAGGTTATTTTGGCCGATTATCCAGTGAAGCAAAGCGTTGAATACAGCTCCCTAACGAGTTACAAGGACCGATTTGTCCGCTGGCTGAGAATTCGCATAAACATTGTACCCCTAGTCGCCATTTTCCTAGAGCCTTTGCAAGAGACATTTACACTGGCCATGCTCACAGGACTCTCAATGAACGCCATATTCGCCTACAACATTTTTTACATCTTCCTGGCGTACTCCTCATTCGTCCTCATTACTGATTACGTAATTCTGAATATTATTCAAGTGAGCCTCTGTTGCTAAATTTAATTCAAAAAGATTTTTCTTCTCTGTTTTTGTATTTTGTTAAAATCAATATTATTTTTATTCAAAAAACATAAAATCACAGGTGGAAATTAGAAATCTACAATGCTATGTATTATTGGACAAGATCAAATATTACTTAGTTGGAAATCGAAATCATTTGGTAAAGATGAAATAACAATTCTAAGAGAAAAATAACTTTTGAGTCTGATTAATTCACAGTAGCCTGGATCGATAGAAAATAAAATTTTTATTTCTATTTTTTCTGATGATTTAACATCAAATTTTATGACTTTTTTATCGATCCTTTTTTATAGAGCTTTCATGCTCCAAGGCTATTGATCAGTGGTTTTCTTTATGCATTCTCTTTACAGTGAAGACATGTTTAAAATATATATAAATCATTAATTTCATGATATTTTTTGTAATTTTTCTCAATAAAGGTTGAAAAATTCCAAACCCATATTTGAAATAGCCAATAAAATTCAACCTTGATTCTGATTGGCAGTGAGAAGTAACAATCGTTCACTCTCAATGAATAATAGTAAAATTAAATTCTTCTTCTTGTCAAGAAGAATATCTTAAAAGTTAGAAACTTTGATGCGGGCTCAGAGATTTACTTTTGTGAAATTCTTAACCATTATTATGTTCAACATCTTTTCATTGTAATAAAATTTAAAAAGAATAGGTTGTGCACTTATTAGGTCTATGAGAGAAGAGAAATGATTAATATTTTCATTTGTTCCTTTGTTATTCTGCATTGAAAATTTGAATTTGGCGCAAAATATGATGATTTGTTTACTCAAACTTCTCTAGACTAAAACCTAACTACTGGATTTCAAATTTAATGAAGAATTTTTATTTATACAGGACCAAGCGATGGTAATGAACGTTGGGGAGTATGTAAAGTACTGGATAATCAAAGAAATGATGGTCTATCAAATTTTCTTTGAAGCTCTCTGCGAACCTCAGGTAATCCGATGGCAGGATAAATCATTTAAGATCAACCTTGGAGGCATATCGAATCCAACTTCGAATTAGAATATTTTATAATTTATTTTAAAGGAGCAACTTTCTTTCATATTATAGATATATTATCTTGACTGTTGTCTTATTAAGAAATGCTTGTTTCTATAGAATTGTTTATGATTAAATAATGATAGTTTTCACTGTATTAATTGAAATCCTTTTTTATCACCTACACTAAAATACTTTTTATAAATGAATGAAATTTTTTTTTTGATTGGGATTCCCTACATTTCTAAGGAAGCAAAACGAGACCAGTCTACTATTCTTAGTTAACTAAAAATACTTGATGATACTTGAGTAGCCAAAAGATGAAAAGAAAATCATTCTCTAGAAAGTTTAACACAGACATGAGATATTTTTACAATGAGTGAGAAAGTTAATTCTAATAAACTATGACTAATAAGTAATTCTAGTAATAATAATAACTGAGGATGAGATGGATCCAATCGAACTTATGAATATGTAGATCTAGAGCCAAATTTTTCTACCAGGTCAAAACTCTTGACTAAAAAGAAAATATCAAATTTGATTAATCTACTGGTAAACAATAAAACAAATACTGATGTATAAACATTTTTCATCGTTTTAACTACCATAACATTTCAAATAGATTAATTTCGCAAATAATGTCATCTTGGGCAAAAGACGAGCTCCAGCGGAAAAAGGCCAAGCTGGCTGCCTTCCGAGCAGAAAGAAACAACTCTAGAAAGTCTGAGGTTTCTGACGTACGCCTCGAGGATATTCTCAAAGATATAGACTTGAATCAAGCCACTTCTATGCAATCGGGAAAATTCAACGATATCAGTGACAATGACAAGGAGAACGTGGAACATTTAAAGCCAACTAGATCCCTAACTGTCTCTACTCTTCTGCATATGAGTATTAAACCGCAGGAGAAAATATTGTACACTAAAGATGTACAAACGACAAACGAATTGCCAGAGACTTGCCCAGCCTTTGATGATAGTTCTATCATGGTGCAGAATTCTGTTCTTAATCACTTTCCAAATTTGGATTGGGACATGACCTTTGGTAAGTTCTCACCGCTTTTATAAATTCACCATCCAACAGATCACAAGTGATTTTTTCTCTCTAGATAACGATCATATGGGTGAGTGTTGTTGATTAACTTGGTTTTTCTTTTTATAATTCCTTTGCTCTAGAAATATTTTTAATTCTTTTCAATATGATTTGAAAATAATAAAAAATAGTTTGGTTTCAAGATTAAATTGAAAAAAAATCAAATCCTCTATTTTGAATAAGATTTTGCGACCTCTGATTGCTTGTCACCGGGCTTCAGGAAGAACCCGTTGAATCTCATTCATGAGGAGAGGGAATTGTCCAAATCTGCCATTGCAACAATTGTGAACAGCGATAAGATGAAGTCATTCGTCAAGAAGGCAGTCCGCCTCGTTGAATCGGAGTTTTCCACTCAGCATGCCCTCTGGAAATCCTACACTGGGTCCAGCAAAATAAAGTAACTATTTTTATTATAACCACACTACTTTTAAGTAGAAAATAATAATTTTAATAAAAATCAATTCTAGAATATCAACAAACGACGGGATAGTCAGAGAGTCGCTAATCTTCTCTCATAAAAAATATTCCAAGGGCCGTAGGGTCCAGACCATATCGATGGACCAAACCCGCTGCGACTACTGCCTTGCCTCATATTCCCTCGCAGAAGGCCATCTAAACGACTCGCCTGGCCTCTTGCTCCTCTGGAACCTGGCCGGGTCCAATTCGGTCCCAATGCAAGTACTAAACTACAACTCCGAGATAATGTCCTCCGCCTTCTCGCCCCACGACCAGAACGTGATCTTTGGCGGCACCGCCAATGGAGAGATTATCGTCTACGACCTGAGGAAGAATCCCACGCGGCCTGTGCTGCGCTCAAAGCTGGCCGAGCAGGGCCACACCCAGACGGTCTTTGGCCTCTTCCCAAGCTGCTCCCCGGGCAGTTCACAGATCACCTCCATAGGTACCGACTCCATCATCTGTAAATGGAGCGCCGACATGTTGAATAAGCCGATCGAGTGCATTAGATTGGATGATGTTGGACTCAACTTGAATCTAACGTTCAAGTCAGCTGATGAGATCATTGTCAGGGGGGAGGAGACTGGCAAATTTTTGATTGGCGACGCTCAAGGCCGCGTTGTGAAGGTGGACACTTTGGATCCGTGAGTGGCACGCCTTTAATGACTAAAGTACCATGTATTGTACCAAAAACGGCCTCGTTTCCTTTTTGATGTCATTCTCTAATTTCATTGGTCGATTTCAATCGGCCTATTTTAAGTGTAATTTGAGTTTTCTCAACGATGATATATAAAATCTTCCCCTTAGACAGAGGAATCTAAACATGGAACCAACAAAGATCCACGAGGGGCCTGTAACGCGGGTGCGAATAAACCCAAATCAAAAGTACTTTATCACAGCCGGTAATGACTTCTCCTGCAGGGTCAACCGACTCAAAGATATGTCGACTACGGTGGAGATTAGAGATGAGTCATTCGAGCCCTTCTACGGGGTTGACTACTATCCTCTCAATAACTCCGTTTTCTCACTTGCCAATAACCAGAATGACATTTCCTTCTGGAATCTAGACGTGGACACTGAGGTGAGTTGATTCTGTCTCACGAAACCTTTTCCTCTTTCGACAGACATCAGAATAGTCCAAAGTTTCTTTCTTAGAATATGAGTTTCATAGACGGGCCTTACTCTCCTCGGGTTCACGTGAGTGAGGATGAGGAGGCCGCTCTATATGAAGAGTCATATGCTCTGAAATTAATTAATTTCTACACACACTAATCATTTCTCGCCATCAAGTGCCAAATCGGTAAGGAGTTTTTGGGATTTACTCGTCTTTTATTTCACACTAACTATTTGATAAATACACACAAATTTCACAATTTACTCATTAAAAAAGAACAGCAACAAACGTTTATATATATATCAATATGTGTACCATCTCTCGTTTATATTTGTATAACCTCCCAACTTCACTTTCCAACTTCTCTATTTACAACTTCGCTGAAGAGAAAAGATCAACCAATAGGATTTGAGAACGAATACATTTCTGCATGACTAAGCAGTGTGTGAAAATTTCATTGGGTGTGCAAGTTTCCCTAAACACTCTCACATAAACGGTGGTTTTGGGTTTTGTAACATTGACACCTCGCCAAGACTCTTGACATCAACTAATCCCTCTTTGTTTTATTTAACACCATCTTTTGTAAACACTCTTCCTGACCGTCTTTCAAAGTGATTACTCAAATACCCTCCTCCTTCTCAGATTCCCGTTAGTCAGCTGACTCTGGACAATTGCCGGAGCATCCTCGATCTCAAGTTCAATCCGTCTGGGGAACTGCTCGCTGTTGGAGATACCACTGGAAATCTCAATGTCTTTGTGTTGAATAAGGTAACTTCTATAGATTTCATTAACATTCTGTGAAAACCTATTTGAGAGTTTTTCTTAGACCAAACTCATTCTAATAATATTCTTTCATAGGATATTCTCATGAACGGAGCTGTATGAAACAGAGTTGGATGGGGCCAGTTTTCTTTTTCAATTTTCTATTCCCCTATGGTTCTTGAATTATTTTATGATTTCCGTTATTCATTCAATGAATCAATCCTAATGTCCGCTGAAATGCTAGCGTAATTATATATCATAGATTTTCATTCTTCCAATCCCAGATTCTTAATCGCCTTTTAATTGGAAATGTTTCTGTAATAATTTTCCAATAAAACACTCAGTTGTATTTCCGAGGTTTTTTCTTCCTCGGGTTTGAAACTATTTACCAAGTTTACTCATTTTGAGGAGGGAGGATGCCGGAATCGAACTCACGCCATATGAGAAATTAAATTTTCAGAGGTTTTTCATTCTCTGTGAGCTGCTTCGAACCTATGGACTCACGCATCAGTTCTTTACAAGAATCTTGTAAACGATTGTATGAGTTTCATAGCGAGAGGTTCTAAAGACGATCCAACTTTCGGTACGAAGGTGAACATTTTTGGTCTTCATATACAACATTGCTAATCAGAGATGTTGAACGACTTGATGATCCAGGTCTGTCGGCGCAACCATGAATCGTGTAGTATGTCTATTACTATACGCTTTTTAGCAGGACAGACTGATCGAGAATTAGGGAATAAAAGAGTCGTTGATCTTCCTTGATTGCGCCTTTGAGAGGGCAAGCGGGATAGTCGAAGAGTGGGAGAATCTTTCACTTGTAAATTTATATTCTAAGAGAAATAGAAGTGCAGAATTTGACAGTGTTTACCTCTCCTATCGTGGATTTGAGTTCTAATTTCAGCTTATCATTGTCAGTGAAACCGAAATCAATAACGATTTAGCCTGAGTTCTGAATATTCTTAAAAGCCTTATTTCTTCGAATTCTAATCGATCACTTCAAGAAGACTCATCCTTCACGCCATTCTTTTTGACACTCATATTCTAAAAGACTTGTGGTTCTTATAACTTGTAATATTTTCAAGAACAAGGGTTAAAAATAAGTTTTTGTGGGTATTTGAATCGGTCAGGCAAAAAATTTAAGTTTGACAAAACTTTTGACCTACCGCTAACAGTTATCGCCATATCAACCTTTGAATTAACAACAAAAATTAGGATTCGCTAGAAACGACTAGAACTGAAAGTTAACTACAGACCCAAAAATCAATTCATTGATGAATGAAATTGAACTGGGAACCATCGACTCATCCTAACGAGGGGAAACCCTTTCCCTCCAATTCTAAAATTAATTATTCTCTTTCCAATATAAGAATAGAATCACATGTTGAAAATGCTAATGATGAAAATTGATTTATTTTGAAAATCAATTAGAACACAAAATACAACTACACTTGAAATCTGAAATACTCTCACAAGAAGTATATCCTTTTTTCGGGCTCAACTTCTTGGCTCTTTGAGCAGTATTACAGAAATCTAAACGACAACTATCAATGAGAGACCTGCTGTTGAATTTCTCGATATAGGGACCCTTTTTTATCAATAATTTTTTAGTCTCAGGGACTGAAATTCTGAATTTTGATGAAACCAACCAGCTTGAGCAATAAAGAAGTCATTTTTAGGAGAATTAAGACAGTTTAACACGATAAAAATGTTTGCTGTCTTTTCTCTGCCTTCGTGAAGCTCAATTCATCCTATTCGTCTGTTCATTGTTTGATTTTTTTACGAGTAAATTGTTCCTCAAATCTAGGTAGGATCAAGACCGCAGCATCATTGAGCACTCGATAATAAAAAATGATTTTCTCTCTAAATTTGAAAACGTACTTTGTTTTTCCGGCTACAATTTTGTCACGTTATTTTATGTAATCTTTCATAATACTTTATAGTTTTGTACTAAATTTCGGATCAAATTATAAATATCGATAATCAATTCTTGTTGTGATTAGGGAGGAGCCATATTTTCTGGTTTTTATCATGAAACATGATTTTGGTAAATTAGCTTGATTTTCTAATTATTTTGTATTTTAGACCAATAATTTTAAGGTGTATTGAGGAATCGAGCTTATTTGCTGATAGGGTGGATTTTGGAGAAGCTCGTTATAAATTATTCCCTTCAAATCCCACTAAAGACACAAAAGGGTCTGACACTGGGTCTCTGCATTTGGTCATTTTCAGACTTTTTCTCGTAAGATTGTTGAAGAAAACCTATTTTTACACACGTCATGATCCTGTGAAAAAATGGGCATCCTTCATGTTTTTGAAGGAGCAATTGACAAGCTGAGTACCTCTTCATCTTCTGATTATCTATCAATTTGTGTGGCACCCAATAATCCAGCTTATGAACATATCCTTATAAGACTTAATATGGAAAAAACTTCTTTTGTGGTTATCCTGGGATTTCTTTTCTACACGGTCTTTAACTGCCCATCGATAGACCTCGATTTTTGCAATTTTAGAAGGTTAGAGTCCTCGGCAGAGAATTTTTCAAACCAATTATGAACGGTTCTCACGGTATTACGGAATTATCTCCAAATCCATCAACAAAAATATTATTTGGTCTTTTTTGTTGTGTTAAGGCATTTTTTGAAGAGAATAAGCTGATAATTTAGGCTTGATATTACCTCACTCATTAATTTTAAAATGGAAAGGATTGATTGGAAATTTATTTTTTATGTTTTAATCTATGATTCTTCATCTTCAAAATGATACCTCAACCCGTGGGAAAATCTATAGCAAGAAATGATGTGAGACTTTTACAAAATGCAAATACTTTTAGAATGACCTTAAGTTATTAATTTGAATAGAGTGGTTTAATATTTCACATCTCAAAACTAGAAAAGATTCATTTGATTGACTCATAAAGAAGAAAAAAATTTAATTCGTTAAAACATTACAAATTTCAATAACTATTACACGTTGATGAGTTCAGATGGGCGGGAAAGGTGGTGCTCTTATTAGATCCAGAATTGGGAAAGTTCGATGTCGATGTTGCGGTTTGACTCAAAGAGTTGAGTTGTGCGTGAGCCATGGCTAGACTCTTGCTGGCGCTTAATGCGGCTATTGGTATGTGGAAGTATTTACAAGGCTGTCGGGCACAGCGACCCTTGGCGGCGTCCCGACACACGGTCACCCTTCCTTGGTTTATTTCCACGTTTTCTACAGATTATGAAATTCGTTAAAAACTCGAAATTTTCGTTCTGCAAAGAGCAGATCATAAACCCTTTAGTCTTAACAATAGTGACCCGCAATATCGAAACGAAATTAAAAAATATCCTAAAAGACCGTTGTGAGCTCACCATTGACCAAGTGGACATATCGGCATTCAGAGCCACGGTGGCACTTGCCCGCCTTGAAGTCTCTACATATCGGCAGGGTCTCCAACAGTTGGCCTTTCTCGTTCATATATGCGACGTTAGTTATGAGAACATTTGATTGTTGCAAGACCTGCAGGGACGAGTAGAGGCTGTTCTGGCCGTAGACGCCAGGGAAGACGCCATTCATGTTACACGGAAATGAATGTTGTGCCTGTGACGTGTGCTGATAGGCCAGCAAATCTGAGGGAAATAATTAATATTTTGTTTTAATCATCAACCAAATCAAATCCACTCACATTGATCCAGCAACAACATCGAAGACAGAGATTGGGGATGAATGGTTGAGATGATGTTGTTGGTGGCTTGTAATTGCGATGCATTTGGCGGTGGGGAGTTGATCAGCGCATTGGCCATATACACGGAGGAGTTCGTCAATTGAGCGCTGGTTTGCCTCTGGTGCCCACTCGAAGTTGGCGGAAAAGGGTACATGTTCGGCATGATTAGGTTATTTGGAGACTAGAATTCAAGAGTTAAGTTTGATCACTAAATTCATTTGCTCACTCAATCTTTCACTAAATTGAACAGAAAAATCATTTGACTAGCAATTAAAGCAGCACTCGTAAATTGCAAATCGCTGTTCGTGTCTTACACATAAAATTATGGGTTTTATTCATAGATTGAAACCGGATTTGAATTTAGAAAATAAGACTTTTAATTAGTGCAACCTAAAAAGGCACGAAATTTTACAGTAAAATGTTTAAAAAGGTAATTTTTTCAATTTAAATACTCTTTTGCTTCTTCGAGTTCTTCAGCTCATTCCAGTTCGCACTCAAAAAAGGCAAAAAATACATTTGGTTGCTCTACTTATTATTCAACAAAAGCTTCTCGAAGTATTGAAAATGCAAATTTTCAATAGACAAGATTTTAATTTCCTAGAAAAACGCTTTCCGAGTAAAAGCGTATTGATAATCGAAGTATGAGAAACTGTTTACGGACCTCAAGACCATTAAAGCGAAGCAAAAAAATATGAATCATTTGAAGTTCAAAGAGATTTGTCTCTCTCATAAGAAGGTTTAAGTATAACATTAACAATTTACCATTAAAAAGTTGGAGTAACCTTTATAGAAGATCAATATAAATAAATCAGTCTACTTGCATTTTACTTATTGAAACCACGCATCGCAGCACATACGCACAATGAATATCGATATACTCACGAGAGTGAATATCGCCAGTATACAAGGGCAGGCATTGTTTTCGTAGCTACGCTCATTTTAAAATATTTAAAGATTTAAAGCGCACGAAAGATCAGATAATTGAGTAATCTAAAGCGATTCCTCGTGATCTTATCTCAAAAAGCAGTTCTTTTGTAGAGTTATATAAGGTGAATATTTGTACCTAGATTTTCGATTAAAATTGGAACTCAGTATAACAGCTATCAGTTCAGTCGGATGAGGGCTTTAAAAATAAGATTCAAGGCACATAAATATGATAAATATCAATTTTCTGAAAGAACTGACCATATTGAGGACCGTTCAGAGATTGATATTCGGATCGAGGAAGATGCGCTAGACTCGAGAAGAAAAGCTAGACTTGAAGAGAAGCTGATAGCTTGCGTCGAGAAACCACAAAAAAAGCAGAAGCAAATTCGGCCACAATTCCTATTATGGGACGAGTCCTAGCGAGACATTAATTTCGCGGCTCACCCTTCTAATACATGAGCTGTTGAAAATATATATAACTCCGAGATGCATACTTTGCATCAAGTACTATCTATAAGAAAATACACATCTCTAGCTTCGAAGCCTTTGGAAGCTCATTTCGATTTTAGTTTCTTAATACAGAAGATTAATTTGATATTTACTTATAAATGTGAATCGCTCTTGCCTTAGCATTGAGAGAGAGTATTATACAATTCACCTTTCCAAATAACAGATAAGTTCGCCCTGAACGAAAAAAAGCAAACGCATTCAGATAACATTTGAATGCATTCCAGTGTATTCCTCGGGCTCTTTGCAAGGCATGGATAAAAGCCCATATTTCATAAATATAAAAACATGAATAACTCTTAAACTGACACATTCTGTTTACGTGTGTGTTGGAGTGTTTAGTTCAGGAATTTAATGAGCTATGATTACTACAGAATGATTATGACCTCATCTCCCAATGGATACTTTGATATTACCTCATTGTGGAACTAATCTTGATATTCATCTCTCTGATTAGATCAGCCGTTCAAGCGATACTTTGAGGCAATACAAGACCCAAAATACAACAAAATGGCAAAGAAATTGTGCAATTCGAGATTTTCGTCTGTATCGATTTAGAAGAGAATTCATTAGTGACTCTGTGTTTCTTTTGTTTAAACTTCACAGAGTTTAGCTAAGGTTAGAGAGTATCTTTCGAAAGATCAATGATTACTATATTCGAGCTACCAGTAACTAATTAAGGAATTGTTAAGCTTTCGAATGATATCACTTTCGGACCTCAATAATATTAGG
>KL567253.1:16446-30476 GCA_000715275.1 Gyrodactylus salaris
CTCAATTATATGATCAAGAACCAATTCTGAGGCTATTTCTATCTTTTGTGCGCTTTAAATCTATCTACTATGATCAAAACCCTGATGTGTTAAAAATCCAAATAGCCGCCATCGATCTTTTGGCTTTTCAAAGGCTACTGAATGGAAATATTGATATATTCTGTTCAAGCAAATTATTCCGCTGCCAAAGATAATCAGATTGTTTGATGAATGTTCTGCGTTTAGACTTCGCATCAGTCACATCTTCCTAACAAAAGGCTTTTAATTGAGAACATTTCTTCTAAAGGATATCATTTTTCCTCTAGTACCTAAATATTACTTCTGTCTCACACAAAATCTTTAGATAGTCGAGAAGATCTCAGCTTAAGTTTTGGCGCAAGTTCAAATTAATTTTAATTATTGTGGCCTGTTTCCAACACCTAGAATAAATATTCCTCGTGAAATCACGATTGTGCGCGATTTAAAAGAGGTAAAATCTGTGCCCTAATAAATAGTGTTCAAACCTTCCTTCTCCGTTATAAGTTACAATCCTTCATCTGAATTGTGTTTTTAGATTCGGCAAAGTATTGGGATCTTTAGATGAAAATCCCCAGCTGTCACTTAGATGAAAACTATTTTGTCTTTAAATGGCACGAGTAAATATAATCAGAAAAAGTCAGATTGAAATCCAATAAAACCCAGGGATCAAGGAAGGGTTTTGAAGCTACTCGCTTACAATCACGAGTGAAACTAACCGAAAATACAGAACTCTCTCCAGACTCAGCGCCGGTCTCGGAATCAGCATTTATTGACAACTTTTGGTTATTCTGACTGTCCATGTAGTAGTCGGATGAGACGCCGGAAGATGCTTCTGTGGTTTCACTTTTCGTTACCAAGTGTGAATTAGCGTTGGCAAAGTTGCCGCTCGTATGCCTCTTGATAGAGACGTCAGAGTTCTTCTGGTGTTGTTGATCGGAGACTGATGATTTGGACCGGAGAATGTTCGAGATGGGGGGATTCCCGGGGGGTTTCTCCTGATTGTCGATGACTGTGTTATTAGATAAAGCATTTGAGCTTGATGAAGACACTGGGTGTGCTGGCGGCAATTCGGCTCCAACGTCGGTCTAAAAGGCAGAGGAATCATTAGAAGAGCAATTAATTTATAGCACTTTTTGTCATGGATTGATCAGGATCGACCCCTGCTGCTATTGTTGGTTATCAAAGATTTTGACAAAATCTCTGATTCTAGTGTTAACCCGTCCAATACGTTGCGACCCTAATTTTCTTATTTGACAAAAATGCGATTGAGTTCTACTTCTTAAGCTGGTAATTATTGTCGAATTTGTACTATTAGTTTCCCCATATGTTATAACACGATGTTAAGGTCTGAAGAGTAACTGCAAAAATAAATCTTATTTGCCATTTATCACGCTCTTTCCAAATACTAAAATCATGATTGAATATTGCGCGATTCTGGTAG
This sequence comes from Gyrodactylus salaris, assembly GCA_000715275.1. Lineage (NCBI taxonomy): Eukaryota > Metazoa > Platyhelminthes > Monogenea > Gyrodactylidea > Gyrodactylidae > Gyrodactylus > Gyrodactylus salaris. Next base: position 17,906 of record KL567253.1, read on the forward strand.
AGATCCACCAAAAAGTTCATTTTCTTTTCAAATGAAAGAATTTTTCAACTGTTCAAGTAGAAATTCAGTAGGTATCTAAAGGGAAAATGTCACGCCAAGTAGGATTGATCATAAGCAAAGATGAAATTTTAAAAAAATATTTAATACAAGTTAATAGTTCTTTAGAAAACTTTGAATGAATTTCGGACTGTCATCATTCTACAATTCAAAACGTAGTAAAATTCCTTGAATGATTTCTGCACAGAGAATCAAGATGAGAATACTTGAATCAGAATGTAGTGGATTCAATCAAGCAAGACAAGTGGGAAAAGAGACTAACAGTGTTTATGAATAGTTGATGAACTTATAACTGGAATAGCAGTTTCGGGTGAGTCTATTGGCTACCCATTACATTAGCAAAGATTTTCTTTAAATTCTATGCAAAATGCCATTCAAAATCCAAGATGGTGGTATTTAATTCAATGAAATGAATACAACAAATCCAGAGTAAAACAACCATGTTTGGATTTTATGAAAACAATCAACAAACAGATGAAAAAACGGAACTTTATCCATGACGGTTAACCCTACTATTGCACTATCCTTCAAAATACAGTTCTCTCGTCAGTATGTTAACCCTAGATTCGTAATTCTCGCGTTTCAAAGCATATATCAGAAATGACGAAAATCAAAAAATCTAACAGAATTCAAGGTTTTCTGAACTTTGGCCTTAAAAAACATTTCTAGGTGAAATAACTCCATAGGCCTTAATTTAGTAACCCGATTGATCAAAGGTTAGAACACCAAGGGATAGATCACAGATAGCGGGATTATTTTCAAGTTGCAAAGCAATATCCTCAGACATTGTTAATACCATTCTGAAATCGAATATAATATATTGATCGAAATAATACCATGATTGCTGATAAAGGGGCTTTGTAAAAGATTTACTTTCAAATCAATCAACTTTATAACGATATGCGGATAGGATTTCAAATCCCCATTTAATGAGTTATTGTGCAAATCCACATCAAATGAGGATGTAGTGTAGGAGAATGCAATTATAGGAGAGAATTTGTGAAACCAGACAGCGTCTGTCTCGGATCCCGATTGAAGGGTAAAAATCTATTTATGCAACACTAGGCTATCAGGTTGCCTTCACTATGATTCTTAAGGATCACTCTCTCGGAGGAGCTGTTTAATGATTTCTTCATTTGCAAGTGTGATACATTTAATTAAGAATAATTAATTTTGGTATAACGCTCTAGAATCAAAACCTCGTCATTAGAGCGACCAAATACCTAATATTTTGCCTTTTTGTAAAATATTTTAAAACTTTCTAGGATAACTTGAACACTGTTTTTCTTTATCTCCCAAAGATATGATTATAGAATACCTAATAGGATTTTTTTAACATGACAACAAACAAAAATCAATTTCGCGGCTTTTTATAAATATGATTTTGTGATTCATCGCTTTGATCCATCCAATTTATGTTCACGTTTTCTGACTCTAACGGTCTGGAAGAATATCAATACGATCATCTTTTCATACAGTTTTGTTGAATGTCTGATTTGAGTTTTTTTTATAGCAAATTTTTGCCAAATTTTGGCTAATTTGGGCGTAATTCTTGGACATGTATAAAGATATTTCTATAAAAATTCGATTTTAGGTAACTTTCGATGCTTATTAAGCTGGTGTGTGTACAAAAAAAGGTTCGACTTTGTCTCACTCTATTGTTCAAATACGGTTGAAATAAAACCTTATCTACTACAAAGGAAAAAATGTATTTTTCGAGCAGTGAGAGCGAATCGAACGTTAGAATCGACACACTAGATCAACATGTCAGAACTTATTCTCGCAAAAGTGGGACTAGAAGGTGGCCTCTAGCGATATGTGCAATTTATAACTCATGTGTTTTGTACAAAATGAGACATAACAACGTTGTGATTTTAAATAAGAGGCGTGATTATATCTACAAGGAATGTGAGCAACTCTTAAGATATCGATAATTTTCTTCCTAGAGAAGAAGATGAGAAAATCTAACAGGCTTGTCAAAAATGTGGAAAAACGTCTGCATATTTTTTAAATTCAGCATTCTAGGGTCAAGAGGGTTAGGGTACCCATACGGTCTAAAAGAAAATTCAATACATGTGTACTAGGCCGATGCTAATTGAAAAAAGTTTATCCAGAATGCTGAATACAAATTCGATGAAAATATTTCTTCAAATGACACCAATTATCTTTTGGGTACTCGTAAGTAGAAAACACTTCTTTTTAGATAGAGGTGTGATGAATCAATTTTGTTTAAAAATGAGTTTTTGATCATCTCTGAATACAAAAGTAAACGTGTAGTTAATCAAATCCGATTTTTCAACCATTATCAAGTTATGAGAAGTGCTTATTCAAAAGATAATTGAGGTTATTTGAAGAAGTTTTTTCATCGAATTTGTGAAACTGTGAGATTTGGATAAACTTTTTTCAATTAGCAGTGGCCTAATGCATCATAAAAATGACAATTATTCTAAGTCTCGACATCTTTTTCAGTAGCCGCTGTTGAATTGGAGGGTTGTTGAAAATTTATTGGAAGATCTATAAATTTAGCTAATTTTGCAAAATTTTGAAAAAAAAATCCTTCATTTTCATTTCAATAGAATTCTGAGACTTTCTTAAAGACTCTCAATATAAAAAATGTTAATCTTCATAGCTCAGGAGTTATTAATCTTTAAAAGAATACCAAAAGATATTTGCAACGATTTAGTTAGAGAAACGTGGCAATATATTTAGTAAATGCCATAACTTGTTTCCATGTTAGGAATTTGGAAATATTTAACAAAATTTAATTTATTTAATAAAATATTTAGCATTAGACAAATTTTTTTAGAAAATAGTTTTGTTTTAGTGGCGAGAAATGTGTGTAAAAACAACTTTTGTAATCTTATTTTAAAATAAGAAAATGATAAGAATATTCTGAGCCTTGTAAAAATTTGCGACAAACTTGAATTATAATTTTCGGGTTCTGAGGATAATGAGAGTAACAGGTTTGTTAGGATCAAAACTACAAACAAGCGAAACATATGCGAATTTCTTCTTCCTTTTGGGTTTTCTAAATGAACATTTTTGCTTGGTTACTTTAGAGTAGTTTCAAGTTCAAGAATTCTACAGACTCAGTGTTTGCTTGGAGACATAAATCATTCTTGGAGATCTCCGCATTAACTTGAAGCATACAATAAATTGAAACTGATTATCGATTATCAAGTTATATTGAATTCATTGAAAAAAAAATGAAAACACCAAATGTCACTGTAAACCATGCCAAGTTTAAACCAGATAGAGAGAAAAAAAAAATTATTTTAGCTTGAAAAAATATTTTTTTCTAAGAAAATTGATAAACGAGTCAATATGATTATTCAAGTAAGAAAACAGAAAAGGATAATCATATTTCTGATGATATCATTGGAACGATGTTAAAGTGCATTGTATGTCCAAGTCTAGTTTGGTAAGGATAAAAATAAAAGAAAAATGTATTCGGATTTTAGTTTTGAAATCAATATATTTCACACTGATCTGGTTCATCACGTAGATATTTTGGGATTTTCTCAAAAATTTTAATTGGCCTAAAAATAATCTTGCAGTACATTCAAAACGGTTTTGGTTTCCCCAATTTGACATGGATAGATTTTTGATATAAAGTAATTACTAATTACACATGCAGAAATCTTAAATTATCGAAAATGTGAATCAATTCAAGGTGGATGGCGCAAAAGAAACAAATTTTCTCTCCAAACTTGGCTTGGTTTATCTTAGGGGGTTGTAAAAATTCTTTCATTACATCCTAAGAGATTGGCTATTTTGATTAATTGGTCTAAATGTATTTAATGAGACATCCAAAGCAATTGATAAAGAAGTTTAATCTAATACGATCACATGAGAATGGGTAGATTAGGAGATCTTGGCATTTACACATGAGTGATGATTAATTTGAACTTAATAAAACCCCCTTATCTATTGACTGCTGCACAATGTAAGCAGGAATCAGGTTATTTTGGCAGCTTCAAGATAAGTGATTATTCATCTAAAACAATAAACAATAATAAACCTCGATTTCACCTCACTCTATAGGCCATCAGTCAGGTCTGTATTCGTTTATACACATTCCTTTTCCTCTATACAAATTACAGTTGATTCAAACAACAAAAAACACTCATTAATGTCATGTTCATTGAAAGAGATTTTAGCGTGAGAATGATTTTCATTGAAAGAAATGTTTTGAATGAATTTTTACAAATCTAAAAATAGTAAAAAAGGGGCCTTGTTTTGTCAAGTGTTCATATCCATTAAAAATTTTCTACGCATGAGTCATTTAGGAATCAATCTTTTTAGTTAGAAATACTTGATTCCCAAGATAAAAATACTCACTGTATTTCGGCGATTTCGCCGTATCGTAATTCCAAACAGTTTGATATATTTTTGGGATTTACAATTAAGAATATATCTCTGTGTAAGATTGGTTAACTTAGTTCCCCTTTGATGCAACCTTTCTTCTATACAGATCTTATTCACAAATGGAGATAATCTATTTTATTGACTACGTAATGCAAAAGAATTAACCAATGAGGAGGTAGATAGTTCTGATTGGTTGGATTATTTGATAAGAAAATTATACTTGTATTTAGATTCTTACTTCATCTATCATTTATATGAAATACATTCTCTGTGTCTTTCTATGATCTCGTTACAAGATAGAGTTTCTACACACAGCATGTACACAGAATTATTTTTAAAGACTCAAGGAAAATGAATCTACTTTGAATGATCACAGAGATATGAGTCAGATTTAGTTTAATATCTTGTGTGTATATCTTAGCAACAAATATGCCTAAGATAGTGTATAGAAACAGTAAACATTGTATGCAATACAGTGTATCCAATGGATACTATCCATTGACCATGGTATTTACATTTTTTTGTAATTAAAACTGACCGATCTACTTGAAAGTATGAACAAGAATAAGAAAATTATTCTCAATTTATTACATTTTCAAAAAGTGTATAATAATTGTGGGGTTTGGTCATAAATATCTATCTTCATGGAATTACGTAAACAAATAAGAAGGTTACACTGATCGGGAAATTCACTAAAGGTCCTAGAAATATTCATTGAGCAAAGTGTTTAATTTCAACAAGGGCCAAATAATTCATTGAGGAATAAATACAACTTCTTTTTAACATATATCATGAGTTTGTGAGTGTGTGTGTAAGTTTTGTGTGTAGTAGTGCTCCTTTTTAAATATGTGTAAGAGGTGTGGGGGAAGAGACGATTGGAGGATTGCTTCTCTAAAATGTCCTTGTGCATCTTTTGGTGCGTGTGTGCATTGCTTATTCGAAATCAGCCTAACTCACACGTGGAGTATAATTTTCTTCGTCATTCTCGATATCGCTGATGTCACAATTCGTTGAGTTATCATCCTCATCGTAGTCTGCCAGAGTCATGTCATCTTCAGCGATGCTACTATTGGCTAAAGAATGTAATAAGCATGATTGCATTTGTACATTTCCCCCCCCTCCCAAAAAAATAGGACAGGCCAAAACATAGGACTAATAGAATTTTTCCAAAATTAAATTTCTATTTAATCTCAGACTGATAATGAAAAATCTAGGAAATACAATGTCCTATGATTGTTAGGCCTTTTCTATTTTATTATGGGAAAAATGAAAAACTTTTTAGACAAATATCATGCTTTCCCCAGATAATTATGAAATGTATTAAGATTAGCTTATCATAATATGGTTTTATGCGTCTTGGATAAATTGAAGTAAGATGCATGACGTGAATGTAATCCAACACCGGATGGATATATATTATTGCAAATCGCAGTGTCTACTTGTGAGTAACGACACGATTATTAATGAAAATATATATTTTTTCATTCAATCATTGAATTTCAATGTATAGTAAATTTGTTATACAATGACTATAGTATTTCTTTGGAAAAATTTCAATGAAATTGTAAGACTATCTCAATGAATTTTCACATGCGGACTGATAGTTTTTTATACACTTTCAAGACATCTACTCACCATAAATGCTAGCAAATCTATTCTACAAGATTTCAATGAGTGTTTGGAGCTACAGAAAAATCGATAATTTTAGATATAAGCCAGGTGAGAAACACATTTTTCAAAATGGCAAAACCCTCTTTATGTGCCACCAATCAACATCCAGTGATTTCAACATTCACGTGAGGGTGACATTTACTGGTTATATAACCATAGTTATTTCACTTTTAAATTCTCTTTCTACAACATGTAATAGTTAGATGTCGAATAGACGAATTTCAAGGGAGAATTAATGCCAACCTATGAATACAACTTGCTGTATTCAAAATGCATTTTAACATGTGATGATTGTATTCAAGGGGAAATCGATTGATTTCCAGACAAATCAGTTAAACTTTATTATCATATAAAATTTACTGAAACTAAACCCTTCCTCATAGATAACTTGTGTTTAAAAAAAGATCAAAACTCAATCAAATGAATATTTTTAAATAGTTTTGGTAACAAATTATTTTCTGTCCTAAAATGGCAGCTTATCATGCGACTGTCTTAAATTATTTTTGCACGCTGTATTCATCTCTCAAACTGAAGAAATATCTGTGGCTTTGAACTCACTTAAATTCTCATCAGTGTAGGGATTATAGGTCTCCTGACCTTGAGCGAAAGAGTCAACGTATTTGCCATCTTTAAGTTTTATCTTCCTCATCCTGGTTTCTCGCGCGAGACGTCGGCGGTTTTGGTTCCTCTGCTTCTTGTAGGACAACTCTTCTTCACTTAGCGAAGGGATATTCGATAGACTAGACATTGAGTCTGCATTGTACGAAGACTTGTGGCCAAGTTGTAATTGATTCAACTCCGACTCCTGTATGAGGCGGTTCCTACGCAGCATGAAACAGACATTCGACTTTTCCTTGATCCTCGCGACGACCTCTGAATGTTCCAGGCTCTCCACTGAAATTCCGTTCACTTTGATTATCTCATCTCCGGGCCTAATGCCTGCATGTTCAGCTGTTCCATCTGGAAATTAAGTGAAAATTGCTGTTTCAGTATAAGCGTACTTTTGATATAACAAGAATAATAGGCAGAATATGTAAGATTTTATGAGTCAAAAAGGCAAATAATTTTATTAAAAAGTTTTTATTTCTTGAATGTCCATTTTTGATTTTGACCAAAAACAATCAATACCATTTTATTTGTATGTTTATAAAAACAAACTTTAAACCCTTAAATAAAACAACAGATCAAAAATGAAATCATCACTATATAGATCTTAAAATTCCCTATCAGATAGTGTATTTATAAATATCTACGATTCAATTACTTCGTTGTAGGAGAGCAGAAACTAGATTATCTTGTTACTCAACTTTAAATTTGAATATCTTCTAAACGAATTAATTTTTAGATTTTTTTTTCGCAGGGATTTCATTATTTCTACATAATTTCAATACTTTAAAACATTTCATTTCAATAAACTAGGCTCTCATTTTAGTCATTCACTGGAAGAAGTCGTGAAAAAGGGATAATTTCTTTTTATACGGATCAATGTATTTTTGATGAAATCCAACAATTAAACGTGATTTGAAATCAGAATTCCAAGCTCTATCTAATGGTGGTATTCTTCTTTCGAGTGCCTGCTTTCTCCCTGTGTAATAACTGAGTGTGAGACGTGTGAAAAGAGAAAGATGCCACACAAATATTCTTTTCATTTGCTTAAAAATCATGACAAATTAGCAAATATTTTGGTGGCCTTAAGGCCCAACTTGATTATGTAACAATGCTGATCGAAACTGGCTGATTCTTATATTTTAAAGAAATCATATCATAAACCCAAATTAAAAACGCTTTCTTCTAGTCTACGTTACCTGCCTTCTGATTGGCAATAAAATTAGTACTACTCACAAGCTTTGATAGATTTAAAAAACGTGATCGATTTTTATTGTTCATTTCTGAAATTTAATCATAGAAGAAATGTTTAAAACTCACTCGGCCTCACAGTACGTACCGCCACCGGCTGACACCCGCAGACAGTAAATCCATAACCCGTTTGGTCCTTTCTCACAATGGTCCTGAAATTCACCGACTGTTGTATCAAACGGTCCTTCTCCAGGGAGTCTGTATTCGAAAGATATTTCGATGAAGTCTGAAAGTTCTGAAAGACATCGAACCTATTGCCATTAAAGTCATTGACAGAGCACTTTAACCTCTCCGGAATGAGGTTGTCAGCTGGGAAGAATTGCCCCGACAGTTCTATCGGCGTTGGGGGATTCGTGGGGAAGGGGCTCGACTTTGCTGTTGTGTAAACTGACGACGAGGAACTATTCTGCTCAGTCATTGAAGACATCATCTGCGAGGAGGTGTCCATTGTGTAATTCAGCTTGTCCTCTAGGTTCATCGGGATCTGATTCACTAGCTGGGAGGACTCATTCGGAAGGAAGGTGTCGTATTGTATGGGATCCTCTCTTAGCGGGTTCAGCTTGTTCATATCTCCGAGGCGTTGGTAGAAGTTGGGGTCGATATCTGATCGGAAGTAATTCTCCGCTGAGTACGAGTCGGCCTCGTCTTCCTCTTCTATGCTCTTGGGGATAGTGGTGTTATTGTGAAAGACCCTTCTTTGGGTAATATTGTCCTGACGTGTTAGCTCCGGTTGTTGACTGTAAAATAAAGCATTCCATTAGATCGAGTTCAAATCATGTTTGCTTTCACCTTTCATTGGTCTTTGGTGTTTTGTGCTCGTTAATTTGCATAAAACCTAACACGAGTGTATATCGATTTGGCATTTTGTATTGATTTACCTATGTTGGGTTTCTTTTTCTAAATTATCATAATGAACTCTTTCGTCTAAGGGATAGTGTAACTCATGATTCGAGAGTCTATTTTTCTAAATCGTTATTCATTTTAACTTTACTGTGATACTCATGAGTAGATGTTCGTTGTTTAAGAAATTGAACAAAATTACGCTGAAAGAAATTCATTGTGACAAAAGTCATTTGGTTCATCAGTGTTGAATTGTTCAATAAATCTTTCTCATTAAATACTCCGAGATCTAAAGTGTTTAGATTTAGGTGATGACTCATTCTCATTTTGTAGCCAATGAAATTAATAAAATTAAATTCTAAAATTGATTTGAATTTGCTATCTTCTTGTAAACTTTGATCGCGAATTTGCTACAAATCTGTAATCAATATACAAAAAGATTCTCAGGAAATTGAAGGGTCGACTAGGCAAAGATAAGACTGCATAGTCTGATAAAAAAACAGTGCTCTCCCATGCAGCTTCATCTTTCTAGCTGTAAACCTCGAGACAATTATTATCTAGATAAGTTTATCAAAATGCACTATTCTTGATCAAAACATGTGTACTGCAAGTGTTTTTTATCCTGTTAATATTCATTTTATGGGTATGAAATGAATGAACGCAATTGCGTAGCAAGAAAGAATAACCAATGAAGAAATATGAAGAAGTATCCATTTATTGCCTCTTCACGTGTCTCTAGATGCTTAGGTGTTGAAAAATACAGATTTTGGCCTTTTTGTAACCTCTAATGCATGTTGCAATATTATACTCCCCAACAGTTGATGTGGAGGCGTAGAGGCCTCCATCGCCCATTATAACCCCTGAACAGAGAGTTGGACTCAGGTATCAAACTCAAATTCTAAGAAGTACACGCCTTAGAACCGGTTTTTTAAATTCATTTCATCATAAAAAGAGTAATTTTCTTGTTATGTTAATTATGTTTTAAGGCTGGTTTTCTATTGATAATCAAAAGCAACCCATTATGGATCAGAAGGCTTGCAATAATTCCCTTCTCTTATTACTCTACCATGCCAATAACTACATGAATCCACTCGTAAAACCAGATCAACAAAATATGAATTTCATTACCTAAAAAACATTTGACAGAATGAATTCAAAACTGGTCCTAACCCAACTCAGCATTGATGCAACTCTAAAAGAAATTGCCAGACTCATTAGATCACAGATTAACCCTTATCTAACTTTACTCAATTTAATTAAACTTTTTGATTTCGCGCAATATTCAAATTTGCCGATGACTTAAAGTTGTTATATCCTCTTAGATCGTTTCAAGATGTGGTGATGATCAATCATGATCTAAATCATATTTCGGCGCTCCTGTTGGAGTTCGGGTTAACGATTAATGATTCTAAATCATCGATAATGGTTTCAGGGTCACCGCCTAAAATTGTTCTCGATTCTTTAATTATTAAGTGCCCTGTATTGTCCTCTATCAAAGATTTAGGTTTTACTTACAATGATAAATTGAAAGTAACACTTGATTCTAAGATAAGTAAGGTCAATACAGACTTATATTCTGCATCTCTCTTTCTCTTAGATTGCAGATTTACAAGTCAAAGATTCTCCCTCACTCCGATTATCCCGCTGACCTCCTGTGTTCAATTACCTCAGCTGAGTCAAAGGCAATAGAAGACATCCAGCATAATTTTCTACGATCCTTATATCCTGATCAGCGTGGAATTGATCCAAGCCTTCGTCTCACACTTAAGCGTTTTTCAATAAGGCAAAATTCTAATTAGCAATTTCAGGGGTTAATAACATCCCAACAGTATTAAGAAACCTCTTTTCTTCTCCAGGAAGATGAGTGGGGTTTTTGCGTTGTCTTGTTAAAACCCTTCTGTCAATTTTGTCACGGTTGAGTTTATAGTTTACGTTAAATAGATTTTCATCTTTCGGAACTATGGGGTTAATAGGTTCATATTCAAAATGTCAATAAAAAATTCTCAAAATCCGAAACTAATGGTTCATTGCGAGACTTGATTCAAAATGAATGTAGGGAAATTTCCTTTAAGCCTTGGATAAAGCCTTTTAGCATATTTAAACAATTCGTTTTAACAAGATGTGTGCCCTTCTGTTTATAAATGTATGCTATACATTCCTGGAATATCTTGTACAAATGTGTAGAAGGCTACTTCTCCCCAGCTCTACATAAACGATCATGAGGATTTTACATTAATGAATGATATATTTGCGCATTTCAAAATCCACTTAACTGGCTGAACTTGAAAAGTATTTGATGAATTTAGGATTTTACATATATTCATACCTTTTTTCTCATCATGTCAAGTCGTTTGAATGAAATTTGTTTGCCAAAGTGAAAGCTTACAAATCAATACCTAATTAATGCAGAATGGCTTCTAATTAGACTAGTTACGACTTAATTGTCTTGGGACCTGGATTCCTTATGGTCGCCTCAATCACGTGAAGATATTTCATTGAAAGATAAAATACTACTACACAAAGAACTGGTCCATCTTAAAAAATAATCCTGATTGAAATAGATTGAAATCAATCGGATTTTGGTTGGGATATAAAATCTTTGATGAATGCCCAGTGTTGGGGGAAAAAGTGGTAATAAAATGTTGATTATTTTTTATATGTAACACCCCAGTAAGTAAGGGGTTTTAGTAAATATTGCTTTCTAGATCTTGTAGAAGGAGAAATCGATCAACACAGAAGTAGAAAGAAGGCAGAGTCAATCAAACTCCTCTTGGGTTACATGATACACAGTCTTTCTCCATATTACATCTATGCATATTACAGCTGACAGGAAAATCGAATGGTAGTGACTCTACAATGAAATATTAGCCTGATCTATGTGCAATGCATCCGAATATGATATAACTTTGAACTGAAGTACACCCAGTGTAAGAAAAACCCAACAGGCTTTGGGAATGATGGCATTTGCAGAGAAAGTTTCTCTCCTTAATCAATAATGTCACATTAAATGTTAAAGTCTACGAGGATGTTGGATGTCATTTTTACTTGCTTGAAAAAAATACTAAATTAGAATTTTTGAGCCTTAAATGACCAATCACGTTCTTGATATTTTGAATATGAATCTTTTAGTCAAACATTTCAGAAAAGACCATACAGGCATGACTAAAGATTCTCTGAGAATAGCAGCAATTTTGAAAAGAACTTGTAACTGTATTTTAACCCTCCTTGGCCCACAGTAACATTATTGTTACATCTCACTAGAAGGCTCATAACTCCGACAAAAAGAGTGATGGGAATATTCAAACTACCAGTAAGTAATTAAGGAATTTTTAAGCTTTCGAATGATATCACTTTCGCACCTCAATAATATTAGGTTTCGAAATTACAGCTGTTTGAAATTTGCGCGCGAAATAATTTTCTTAAATCTAGAAACTGCTATAACTTTTCTAATTCCTTTTCGAAATTGTTCAAATCTTTTTCATTTTGTAGATTACTCATCGAATCATATGCCAAGTTAAAAATATTTCATCTGGTAACTTAGATTTCGGAATTTGAGGTTTAATATTTTTACGTAAGAATGTTAAAGACAAAAATGTCTTCTGAATTTGCCTCACTAACTAATCTGCAAAATAAATCTCAAAATTTGTTTTCTATGCTTCGGCCTAGGAGGGTTAAAAGCTTTTTCTGATTTTGTATGCGTATTTATCTACTGATTAGTAGTGACATTAATGATTTTATTTAATAGTAAAAAAAAGGAAAATAATTTAAAATATTTATT
>KL567253.1:30496-57283 GCA_000715275.1 Gyrodactylus salaris
TATTCGAGCTACCAGTAACTAATTAAGGAATTGTTAAGCTTTCGAATGATATCACTTTCGGACCTCAATAATATTAGGTTTCGAAATTACAGCTGTTTGAAATTTACGCGCCAAAATAATTTTAATTTTTTTTGAAAAATGTTTTCTGAATTTGCCTCACTAATAAATTCTCAAAATTCAAGTTTTTTTCGCTTGGGCCTAGGAGGGTTAACAGATAATAATGGCTGTTGGAATTACCTGCTGTAGGCCTTCGCCAGCCGGCTGCGGAGTATTTTGATTGATGCTTCCGAGAAGGTTCATGAACAGCTGTTGTTCCATGTTCCCCGTCAAGAGAGAATCTAAGCCGTGGGCTGTGGGGTACGCGTGTTGGCCTTGAAAGTTGTTGGAATTTAGACTGTTTAATTGCTAGAGAAAGAAGCCAAATTAGACTTGTTTGAGTTGAGTGTCATTCTTAATAATGTTCAATGCCCGAATTTAACAACAGGTTGATATTGATTTATTTTGTAACATTAAGCTTGCATTCCAAGACTACATGTAATGCAAATAATGTGATTATAACATTTCCCTACCCTCCACCCCCGCAGAAGAGAGTTGGCATTTCCCACTTTATTCAAAATGCGTATCTTGATCTATCCGAGAGAATCTGAGTTCTAGAGCTGAATGCTCCCTTTGTGGAGTGGATAGAAGACATTGTTGGGCAAATCGTGGGAAAAATCCACAAAAAACTCACATTGTTCAATAGAGCTGAGTAGAGATTCTCATCAGAGTTCAGTCTTGCCGCCTGGTACGGGCTATTAATCGCCGAAGAGTCCCCCTTTAGGTCGTCGATCTGTGCAAGTTGTCCATTGGTCTGAAGGGCAGGTTCCCCATGATCTCCAGTGCACTTTGCCAGAGTTGTATGCAACAGTTCTAGGTTCTAGAGAGAGAAATTGAGATTGAGAAGTCTCTGGTCGAAAAGGCTCTCAACGATAAAAAGTCCTTTGTGACAAGTTTTTGTTATGAGATTAGAATTGCGGTATAATGAATACTTTTTATTAGTTTTAGAATATCGTGTTACAACAAGAGTTATTTCATTTCAAATTGAAAATCCACTCGAAAAAATATGGCATGAAATGTTGCAAGAATTTCCTAAACTTCCTAAAATGGTTGGTTCATAGACAAAACGATTTGTATTTATCATTTATCAAAAAACACACACGAAACAGGTTGAGTTTCATGCCATAATTTCCCGAGGATATCAAAGACTCTCTTATGTAGTAAAAAATTGATTTGTTAAAACATTTTGAGGAACGAGAAGACTCTCTGGAAGGAGAGAAAAAAATTACTTCAATTGTATCAGTGGTGTATTTTCTCTTACGATGATATTCGATCATTTCCTGATTTTCGAAAGAAGAAATATTTAAAATAATTAGCAAAAGAAAATGTACAAAGTTTGCAAATGTAGGATGTTAGCAATTACTGTTTCTCAATGAAATGTCTATTGATTGCGTAACAATTGGAATGCTAGCGTTTCTCTTCTCCATCTTTCAGTTTAACTCAAACAGGTGTACGCTACTCTGAGTAGTGTACTTGTATAGCGCTATTTTGAAAAAGTTTAAATTTGGCGCAGGATCTCTTCCAAAGTTTGAATCGTGCGAAAAGCGCGATTTTGGTTAGAAAAAACTCACGTCAATATTTTGTAGCTTGAAAATGCTTGAAAGAAAAAAAACGAGAAAACCCTATATATATATTAATGCATTTTTACAGCCCGTATGCAATACATTTCTCATCAGTAGTAACAAATACAAATGATATGGGTTCATAAAAAGAGATGGCTTACCTGCTGGTTGAATATTTCTTTATTTTGCACATTGGACAGCGCTGATGTCATTATGGGGCTATTGAGATGCGTTGTCTGGAGAAGAAGAATTAACTAAATACAGCAGTATTATCCTCATATACTCAGCTTCTTTAGTGTGCAACAGGTTTCATAGAATTAAGCTTTCGATGAATGAGAATTTCGAAAAAAGAGATTCATTTCACGAATGCATTAGCCAATATGTACAATGTACAATAGAAGATGATGTACATTGTACATCAGTGCTTCTATTCCTGTGTGTGTGCGTATTTCGAGGTTGTAGAGTTGTATTTTATTTAGTTATCCGCTTACTAACGAGTAGAAATATCCACATTTTATAGAACTCACGTGCAAAAAGGACTGAGATGCATTTGTGGATATAGTGGTTCGGGTCTGATTTCCCTGTTGGAGGACCACCTCGCGGAGACGCGGGGGAGGGTGGAAGTACTTGCAGCTGCCGTGTGAGCAGGAATGCCGCTTTAATGCATAAAAGGCTTGAATTTAATAACCTACTTACTAGTAGCTCAAAGTAATTGGCGCCAAATTCATACTTTCAAAATGGTCTTTCTATTCATAGAAATTAAAGAGCGTATGAAAAAGTTTTTTTTTAATTCATTGAAAAATAATTTAAAGATGACTCACCTTGATAAAGTCAAAACACACAATGACATCCCCCGCTTCGTCCAGTTTTTCATGGCCAGCAATGTGCGCTAGGAGGCAGTCCTCGGCATCCGCGCATTCCTCCTCATAACAGACTCTTAGAGTTAGCCACTTGGTGTCCTTCACGTGGATTATTGTCGTTGGCGCCAACTGGCCGAATTCATTGCCCAGCATCACCCCATCCGCTAACATGATGATAACTTGGAAATGTATATATCGAGAGTGAATATCACTAATTGAGAAGAAATTTGCATAATTTACCTCAAAAAGATAACGTTGTATAAGAAATGCATAATTTTTTCTCTAACCAATTACAAGCCGGGGACTCGTGTTCATTCTTCACGCAAACCACGTTCAACACATTTTGGCATTTTTTCTCTTGTCTTCTCACTTTTTCTCTTGTTTTAATGAATTGACATGAAAAAATACAAAGAATTTGTTCGCTTGTTTTTTTGTCCATGATATTCACAAAAGTGGAGGGGTTGTTATTGTAAACATTGATCTTTAAGGACTGATTAAAAATAAATTTAAAATCATTATCGATTCTTCAACAATTAAACTTCTGAGTGGAAGTGCTCTAAAGGGTGCTGACTTGAGTTTGTCTGTCCAGTGCAATACTTTTCCCGCAACTCTGCATAGACATAAGCATATATAGAATTCCATTGGTCTATAGACTCTATAGACATCAAAAAGTTGCTTTCGGGAGAAATACGTCATAATATTATGAACCTTTCTGGAGAAGAGTTTTTTATTTGAAATTCAATTTTTCTATAAGAGCACTTTTTTGTCATGTCACAAAGTTTTGTTACTTTTAAATTTTAAGGGCACTCCTTTAGAGTCTAAAGTTTAGATTCATAGAAGTATGTCATAATTTTTATATTCAAGCAGATTAAACAAAAAAAGCAAATTAAAATCATCATAATTCAAAATCTTGCAAAATCTGACACTTTTTATAAGGAGAATTTCGTTTGTTGATTCTGGTAGTATTTAAACAAATTGACGGAAATTCAAGATATTATTTAAAGCAGTTGAATCAATAAAATAATTTGAAAACGAAAAATTCATCGCTGGTCACACATAATGAGCGTGAGACCTCTTGTATTCAGTGGCCCATCCGGAGCAGGTAAAAGTACCATTCTCAATGAGTTAATGAAGCGAAATCCAGGCTGCTTCAGCCTCTGCGTCTCGCACACAACTCGAAAACCTAGGCCTCATGAGATAGATAAGGTTCACTATTATTTCATCGAAAAAGATGAATTTCAGAGAGACGTGACTAACAATCTCTTCCTAGAACACGTGGAATTTGCTGGTAATTTATACGGCACCTCTAGGAAAGCTGTCAGCGATGTAAGTTTACGATTTGAATTCTCGTGTCATTTATAACAAATAATGTTAAGCCTTGCATAAATTTAATAACTTATTAATAATAAGAAAGTTCTCATAAAAACCTCTCTCGAGTAGATTATCGGTCAAGGCAAAATTTGCGTCCTAGATGTAGAAGCGAATGGTGTCCATTCCATCTACAAGGCTGATCCTCCACTTAATGCTAGATTCATCTTCATCCACCCCACAGAGACACAGGAACTCAAGAAGCGCCTAATCGCACGAAAGACTGAGTCTCCAGAAAAGATTGAAGCGCGCTTTCACAGAGCTAAAGAGGACATTTACTTTGCCCTAGAGGGCCGGGGAAGGGAGATTTATAACTTGCTTGTGAAGAATGACATTCTTGAGGATGCAGTCAAAATGCTGGAAGATTACCTCAGCGATGATTTGAAGCGAATCAAGAAACTGGATCCAACATCAGATTAAAATTTAATCATTCAAAACAAAAAGATACAAGTTATTCTTAGTTAATGAGTAATTAATATTTTCTTATTCCATTGTAACGAGCTAAATACATACATAAAAATGTATTTGAACGCGAATAACGCATACTTTTTTATTCGATAAATTAGACACAGTAAATAAAAAAATTCATTAGTCAACAAATTTGCTACTCGAGGATAAAGGGGCGGGGTTTTACATTTTCGGCCTCTTCCGCTCGGGCCCATCGCCTCTACCCCAGGGATTGTCTTCGGCATTGTTGCTGTTATCCTCGTAATCTGTCCCACTAAAGAGATTTCCGTAAGGATTGTTCTAGAAAAGTGTTTCTTATAATGGCGCCTTGGATGTCAGTCTAAGCAAGTCACTTACTTCATCATTCGAGGAGGGATTCATGCCGCTCGGACCGGTGGCGGCGGCCGCTGCAGCAGTGGCAGCTGCGTACATGTTCGCCTCCTCTTGGGCCTTGACAATGTTCTTCTTGTACCGAATTCGCTTGTTGCCGAACCAGTTGGAGACTTGGGACACAGTAATACCGCACTTTTTGGCCAACTCTTCTTTGGCCTCTTCAGAGGGATAGGGATTCGCGAGGTGAGAATAAAAGTACTCGTTCAGCACTTCTGTGGCTTCTTTACTGAAATTTCTCCTTTTTCGTCTGAAAAAGTTTTTTTTTAATTCCTAGCTATTATTTTATTTTGTGCAAATTTACTCCAAATTTCGTATAATGAAAAATCAAGGCTAAGCAAATAGAAAGATTTTTTTAAAACTTGATAGCAAAAAAACTAACCTAGCATCCAGGAACCGTGACCTAAGTATCATGACAGCCTCACAAGTGCTCTGCTTCAGCTGTGTTTCAATGGCCCTAAACTTCCTGCGAATGATCCCCACCATAAGTTCAATCTCATGTGAGCTTATCGGGCGACTCCTGCTCTGCTCGCGGAGAAGGTTCACCACATGGCCAGTGAATTCATCGCACGCATTCTTGTACTTGTCGAGTTCAGCGTGGTAAATCTGACGGATTTGCGATAACTTGCTCCGGTAGTCAGCGTGCTCAATTTGACTGCAATCCCCGGAGAGGCTCAGTTCACTCTCTAAGGAGTTTATTCCCATATCGGTGGGAATTGAGCCGTTTCCGGTGACGCCTTCAGCGATGAGCATCTTGTCGAGGCGGAGAATCTGTGGGTCTGGCGTATTCGAGTCATCATCAACGTTTGAGTTTGTACTTCTCAGACTGAGAGCTGAAAAGAAATATTATTTTTAAAGATACGGGCTCTTGATTTCTTCAAGTTCATGTCAAAAAAAATTCTATAGAATGACAGAATTTTTTTTTCTGGATATGAAACCCTTCAATTGGACCAAAACAACAAATTTTTTGTAATTTATTGGGGGCAAAGATTCGTAGCCAACGTTATCTTGAAGATTATTTTCCTATTCACTTGAAAGAAAAAGTCTAATAATTGTGTTGATTCATATTCCAAGGAAAGGTAGAAATGAGAGAGAACTAACCTGTCTTTTCTTTAATATCACAAAATACACTGAATAATGCAGGCTTCAGACGATGACTATTGAGAGACTGTTTGCGTTCTTGGGCCTCGTCGAGGCTTTGCTGAGCGACTGAGAGTAATTCTTGTAATTCACGACCAGTACACTGTGCCCGCTGTTCATTGGAGAGGGGATCGGAGTCGAGTTTCACATTTCCGAGAAGTGAATAGGAGTTGTTAACGAGGCCGTGGACTTGTGAAGACTGAAGGTTAGTGTCATTTGAACCCCAACTCATAACAAATATTCAATAATATGTTCAAATATACAGGGTGTAATGGTTTGAATTCAAACAAATTTCTCAACATTGTTGAGTTAACAAAATTCACACTGCGTTTAAATATTTTGGTCACAATTTAAAATTTAAATTATAATAATTTATTTAAGTTATCACTAATAATTTTGTGTGGAGCAACAACTTCGAGTGGAGATCTATAACTAAATTTTAGAGTGAATCTGTACTTGTCAACAACTTTAATTGAGAATGAGCTATTTTTTAGTGTGGCTAAGAAACTTTTAAAGAAAGATTTTTAGATATACACGTTTCACATGACCTCATTCATTGAAAACGGATGAGAAAGAAACAAGTAGACGGGAAAATTTGTATTGCAAAAAAAATATATCATCTTAAATTTAATATCTATAGGAGGTGTCAATTATTTTGATGGAGTTTTGACGCAGCGGTTTTTAACTGTATCAAGATAGCCCTGTCGATTATTCTCCTTATCTGACATGTCCTTCTCGAGTCGATCTCTCAAATCATCAAGAGACCTATTGGATAAATTTGAGCTTGACTTTTTCAAAAGTTTAGTAGCGACCGCAACTTTAGTCTCTAGATATTTTTGCCTTCTTTCCGACTTTAGATCAATGTCAGATTCAATAAAGCTCTTGCGGTCAAGGCTCTTGTTGAGTAGATTGTTCTTATTCTCAGTCATTATCGTCTTGACGAGATTTGTGTGTTGGGCATTTTTTCTTTTAATCTCGCCGAGAACATCTGACCTTCTTTTGGCTGCGTTGGACAACTTGCTATTAATAATGTCCAGCGAGATGTCCGTCTTCTTAGGAGTTTGTATGATTTTGGGGATATTTTTTGAGTCGTTTTCACAGAAGGACACCTCAAATGTCACGCTCGTATTCATGATTCAAATTTCAATATAAATTTTACGCTCCGGAATTAAAAAAAGAAAAGATAACTGACTAAAAGTAGAAAAAGTTTAAACAGACACAATCTTTAAATGAATGAAGTAAGGTCGATCGTGGTGCCTCCAAATAGGAGAACCCCGTTGAAAAACTACTGGAAATCTATCGTTGAAATAATTACTAAGCAACTTAAGCTCATGACTTGCCTAAGTACGAAAGAAAAGACCTGGAAGGTCATGTTAAAGACAACAGAAAATGATACTAACGATCTCCGAGGTCTACAGAGAGCTCAAGACTTCATCCAAAGCTTCATTTACGGATTCTCATTTGAAGATTGCATGGCCATGATCAGGATAGAAGGTATCTATCTGGAGACCTTCCACGTCTCGGATGTTAAGCAGACCCTAAAGGGAAATCACATGAATAGAGCTGTTGGTAGAATTTGCGGTTTCAACGGAAAGATAAGAAAGTCCATTGAGAACGCCACGAGATCGAGAATTGTTGTGGCCGACCAAAAGATTCACATCATGGGCAGTAATGAGAGGATCAAGGTGGCCAGAAGGGCGATTTGTGATTTAA
Organism: Gyrodactylus salaris; assembly: GCA_000715275.1. Lineage (NCBI taxonomy): Eukaryota > Metazoa > Platyhelminthes > Monogenea > Gyrodactylidea > Gyrodactylidae > Gyrodactylus > Gyrodactylus salaris. The sequence continues at coordinate 38,073 of KL567253.1, forward strand.
TTCTTGGTGCGCCTCCTAATAAGATTTTCGGTAAAGTCCGGATGCACTCTAATCGCCTTGATTCTTCCATTTGAATAAATATTTATATTTCTTAAATCCTACACCCCTTTTATATCCTCAAGTCTAAGCAGAAAAAACTCGAGATAGTTAAAACAAGCAGAGATTAATATGAAAATATTCATTACCAATTTAAAAAAGGTTTTTAACAATCTTTGTACATTTTTTAATAACAATTTAAATAACAGAAACACCAAAGGATATTATCAAAAAATAGGGGAAAATGTGTATAATCATGGCACACATAATTGGGGAAATTCTCATCATCATAAAAAGGGGTCTAACGATGATCTTTGAATTGTGTGCGTCGTGGAGTGAGTGTGTGGAAAAAAAGGGGGAGTTGCAGTACCCCGCCAGGTGCATCAGTATTGGGCCAACAAGGTATCTTTACAGAGAGATATGGTGAGTGTGTATGGAAAGGGCAGACTCAGAGATTATTAGATCATCCCGCAATAATAAATAGATACAATATGTACAAATAGATGTGTGTGTGTGCAAGTGTCATCTCTTGAGTTCACTATGAGAATAGAGTAGGCTGGCGACAATCTTGGCGGCGTCATTAGTCCTCAACAAGACACTGCTACTCGAAGTGGAGGAGGAGAGGTTGGAACTGCTCCCAAAGGAGATTTCAGCAAGACTAAACTCTTCGAGTTGGGTAAACTTTTTCGATTCTTTCGGGAGGTTCTTGACGAGATTGTGCAGTATGAGGGCTGACGTGACCCGGAGATGCTTGGTGACGGGACCTTCGCGGGGCGGCAGGGTTGCTGGCATCTGGGAGTTGACGAGGCGACCGTTTATCAGGACCGGCTTCGTGGTGCCAAAGATGTTGAGGTTGATCTCATTCTCCATTCGCTTCAGTTCCACGTTGCGGATTATCGAGAGGCCGGATTGGTCGTTGTAGGACTCGTGTGGGCGGACTGTGTTCGGAGTGACATTCGGCTCCATGCCTCGTGAGGATCTGCCTGGAATTTGAAAAAAGGGGATTTTTATAATAATTTCCTACTCATTAGTAGCTATTTGCTATTTCCATTCAAGAAGGCAACTCACTCTCAAAAGGATGCTTCCGAATGTAACTAGATCGGGCATTCAACATGCTGGCGTTGCAATGGACCTCGTTGAGGTGCGACAGGAGAGAGAACTTGGCCCTGGGAATGTCGAAGGAGGGACAATTGGTCCAGAGGCAATTGGCGCGCGACTTACTCGTCATGGACATGGCGCAAAAGTGCTGCGAGTAGATATGACTCGATAGGCAGTCGATCGTCTCAAAGCTCATCAGGCACCCCTTCCACTCGCAGTAGTACAGCGGGCCCTCGGTGTCAATGGCCGTGATGCACAGGGAAATGTCGTCGAGGTAGTTCTCGTCGAGGGAATGCGGACTGCTGCTGCCCGCCTCCGAGGAGTCGGCGTCCGACCGTGGACTGTCCAGGCTGTGGTCTCTTGCCGCTACGGAGTTGGTGTTGATTGTACCGAGGAGGCACTGAGGAAATGGTGGAAAAGTTACAAAACCTTTTAAAAGATTCTTCCAGACAAATTGAGTGGAGATTTCTATAAATGACTCACTGGATAGTTATCATTGTTGGCAAGCTGGATTTTAGCCTTCTTCGCCTTAATACAAACAGCCGGGTCCTGCCACGCATCACTCAGCACAGAACGGTCAGCACTGTCCACTTGTGCGTTATCCGCCGAGGGGGATAACTCGTCAACAGTTGGGTGGCCGTTCTCTTTTAGTTCGTGGTTATTTTCACTGGGAGGCTCATGGCAAGTACCGTTGCCTTTTATTGAAACCGGAGTCTGTGGGAGATAATGTCATGAGTGAGTCATCTTTACAGAAATCTACTTTTGAAGATGGCTCGTTGAGATAACAAGAACTAAAGTTATACCAATACATTTTTGAAAAACTGGAGATTTGTTGATGCAAGAAGCTTTAAACGTGATTATAAATTCATGTATTCTTTCTAGCGAGACTTGTGAAATTGGATTTTGTGAAAGAATGAACCAAGAAATGTATTAGAATGGTACACAGCTTTCTATCAATGTGTAGGCCCTTTTTGGAGTTTCCTTTTTTAAATTAATGTTCCAAATTCTTTAAACGAAATCTTTTTGAGAAATAGAATAAAATTTGCAAATTCTGAGCATATTTACAGCCTAAGAGTAATCATTTTCTCGAGAATAAAAGCGTGTGCCAAAAGGAATATTTTATGAGCGTGTTTTCATGGCTCTAAAATCCATCGTGGCAAGAAAATATAATTCTTAGTAATTTTTTTGCTAAAAAAGATACAATACGGAAATGGTTCCTACTGATAACTCTTGATAGCCAATGGAAAATCGGCTGCGCGCGATTTGATCCTCAATTAAAATGATGAAATCTTTAGTCTAACGAAAAGTTTTGTCTAAAAATCAATTTTTGGGGCTTTAAAATCAGTTTACCCGCGCAATCTTTCCTCAAACAACAACGGGTGTCGTGATTAGGGAATTATGGGATTGCCTGTGGATACTGCTTGCAAGTATGTCGACTTTTAAATAAATTCTCAAAATGTATAGAGTGGAATTCTACTTGCATTCAAATAGAATGAAGTAAAATCAATTTCAATGTTTCTTGATTCACCTACAATTACATATTGAAAATAAGGTAGAGTTTGATACTCGACATTTTGTAAACTATCTCAGGTGCGGAACGAGAAAGCATCAACAAAAGTTGAATGCTCCTCAGTAGGACTGCCGAGAATAGTCGGAAAAAGGATGTACTTTCAAAATGGTCAGATTGAGCCAAAATTCAGTAAAATAAATCTGTTCCAAATAAATTTTCAACTCACATTTTCATTAAGGCCATTTTCGAAAGCCCTCTTACTGTTGACAAGCTTCACCTTTGCCGTCTGGCCGTTGTCACCAAAGGCGTTGATATTGCCATTCGTGAGGGGTGGAATGAAGGGGGCCTGTTGCTTCTGACAGACATCCTCGGCCTTCTCACAATTGAGACCGTTCATAATGTTGTTATTGTTGTTGTTATGAATGGTGGTGTTGCTGAGACGCTCCTTTATTATGCCCGCCCTCTTGAGGACACTCGGCGGAGGGAGCGATGGCGGAGGCATCTGGAGACGGTCGCTCAGTTCACTTAGAGACGTCGGATGCGGAGTGACGTTGGCGAGGACCCTCTCGATTGGGGAGGTGAAGAGTTCCTTGTCTTGTTGGTCGGCTGGTGTTTTAGCGGGGTCCGTCTTGGACTTTACCGGGGAGGAGTTGGTGTGAGGGAGGCGGAGGTCTCCTTGTACCTCGTTCACTCGACTGTTGGAGAGGAGGCTGATGAGGGAGAATTGGCCGTGGTCACTGTCCTCGGGGCTGTTCGGGGAGCGATAGGTCTTTCGGAAGGTGTTCTATGACGAAAAAAGGAGATAAATAATTACAATTGTTCCATTTTAATACACAAATCGAGTACTCACGTGGTTCTTATTGGCCGATATGCTGCTGCGTAGGAAGGCTGACTGATACTGGTGATGACTATTGAGGAGGAGATTGTTAAATGGTGGTGGTATATGCCTCGGAAGGAGCTTTATCCTATGCAGAGACTTTTGACCCAACGCCTGCCCCTCGATATTCACCAGGGACAACAGAATGTAGTAGAGCTGGGATGGACTCGTTGATTGATACAACGTCAGACAGCCGAGGTAGCCACTCGAGGTGACGGCCAAGAGCACCTCCAACACCGAGTAGACGATCCCCAGGTCCGGTAGGATCAGGAGGTCCAGGAGACGCTGCCAGATTGTACCCGTGAGAGTGGTCAGGAGGTATTCATAGTTTGCATTGTCGGTTACACGAAAGAGATTCGTCAGCAGACCAGTGCTGGAGATGAACCGACTCCTGTCGGACCCCGGGGCTGTGAGCGACTCCAGGAGGTAGCTGGTGACGAGCTTTGTGATTGGTGGGACCTTTGGGAGGAACGACTCGGTCCCTTGGAGGATATAAGATAGGAACTTGTCGTTCCCTTCAAAGGGAGGGCAGTTCCTGCTCAACGTGGAGATCCGACGGACCATTTCCACTGAGAAGTCGGAGGGGTTAGGCACAAGATTGAATTTGATGTTGGTGGCGAGCAGTTGATGGCCGAGACTCTTTAGGTAAGAGTACCTAGACTGACACGTGAGCAGGATGAAGGAAACCGCTGTCGGGGAGGCTGAAATGTACCTGGCATTGTCACGCCAGACACTCAGCGGCGGCGCAGAGTTCATCAGATGCACTAGGTTCTGAGAGCGTACTTTGCACAAGGACCGCGGCCGATACTTGGACAGTGGCGATGACAGAGAGGCGGCATCGTAGGCCAGGTCGTCTTCGACGTCGGGAATGATTAAGGGCTTTCCATTGACGTTGATTAGGGAACTGTTGTTGCTTTGGTGTGAGTTAGTCGGCTGAGTGATGATGTTGAGGAGGATTGTGGCAATGTGTAGGACCCGGGTCATTTCAATGGACTCATCGCCGAGGGTGGAGGAGGGCTCATTGGCGCTGGGAGTGAATAACGGTTCCTCGACAGCAACGGAATATTTGGCAATTTCTGGGCGAAAGAAATAGGAATCATTTAAACTTGTTTTATCTTGGGATGTTAGGCGAAACGTACCTTCTGGAGTTGTATCTGGAAAGATGTATTCTTCTAGCATGGAGCGGCCAGCTTCGTCGGAACTCTCATGCCAAAACTAGAAATGAATGATTTTGCCTTATTTATGAAGAGAGGATTTGTTTTTATAAAACGTTAAAACAGAATTATTAATTATGAAGGCAACCAAACGAGACAAGAAGGTTATCTACTCACCCTTGAAAAATTCAACTTGGTCATCTTCTTCCACGAGGCTTCACAATGATGGAAGCTGAGGAAATCTAACAAAAGGAAATATTTATTATTCAATTGAAGCAGCTTCTTGCCTACAAGGATAGCTAATTCCCGTCTGTCTTTATTGAAAACAAGATTTAGTTTCTGATTTTTAGCGCGCAATGATTATGTATTTTTAAAAAGAAATAACCCCTCACCGTCATCAAAGAGGCCAACCAGGGCCAACAAGAGTCGCAAGAGGTTCTCATTTCTCGTCAGGGAGATGGTATTTGCGGAGCTGGCAGAAATGACCAGCAAAGTGTTCAGGGCCACGTCGATCTCATTGGAGAGGCCGGACATGAGGGAAAGCTCAATGCTTTGCAATTCCTGGTTGGCCCTTATTCTCGGAGCGTCCCTGAGGGAATCGAGGGGGGACGCCCCCCTGGACGGGTCCCAGGGCGGAATGATGCAGCCGTCCCGAATCTCCGGCAGGACTGTGCGGTAGAATTGATAGTCATTCCTCGTGGTCCGGCCGGAATCGTTGGAGTCCAAGAGGTGTGAGGGGAATGTCAGCGAGTTGTTGGAGGCGACGTCCGACCTCTGGCTGAAGCCGATGCCAAAGTAGTTCTCCAGACCGTTGGAGGGGTAGGTGTTAATGTAGGAGTTACCGTTCTCTTCAGCGCCATTCTCAGCAATGTAGTGGTTGACGTATTTATCGGAGAGGTGTGGGAGTTTGTGGCGCTCATAGGCCGCTAGCGACCGGTAGTATAGGCGTCTCAGGGATATGCTAAGGTTCTCACAAGAGACTGGTAGGCCAAGGTCCTTGGCCACTGAGTGCCATTCTAAATCATCACAGACCTAAAAAGTAGGGTTTTAAATAACTGATTTATTTCTTGAGTTCAGTTATGAGTTGCATAAGTATGGATTCTTTCTAAACATATTTTAATTTGGGTAAATTCCAATTTTACGTAGCGCCCAACAGTAAATTCAATATGTAAGACTTGAAAATTTAAAAGTTTAGCAAAAACGTTTAGAGAAAGCTTCAATTTTTAGATTTCAGTAAAGGCGAAGTTAGAATCAAAAGAAAAGTTATCATGGAAACAGACACTTTAAGCTATAAAAATCATACTAAAAAGTCAAATAAAATTCACAAATTACTTTCAAAAAGGAAATTCTTGCGTATTTAGTTATTTTATAAACTCGAGAGTGGAATTAAACAGACTTCAGGAATATCGAAAATTTACAAAACGTCTCTTAACCACAAACTCAAAATTGACGTTAAAAACGAACAAAACTAATTAAATGGAAAGAAGAAAAGTTTTAGCATTCTAAATTAGTCCTGATTTAGTTATTTTGGAAGCTGAAGAGAGAGTAATTAGCTCAAGTATCTGGTCTGAAATCATAGCAAACTGGAAAGATTTAAAAAATGACAAAATGTACTGAAATTAAGAATAACCACAAATCTCTAATTAGATTTTTAGTGATCACAAAAATGGATAAAGGAAATATAGAATTAAGGCAAAGACGGGCAGTAACTCACCTTCTTGTAGCCACCACGTTTGACAACGCTATGAAAGAATTTCTGTAAATCTATTCGTCTCCCAAAGAAACTCGGCAAGTAGGAGAAAGGTGATTTGGTGGAACGATAGAAGAGAAATAAATCCTCAATGAATGTTTCAGGATGCTTGTCGAGGTTCAACAGGGACTTGGAGCTATTCATTCTTGTCTTTCTTTCCACACTAGACACACCTGAAATGTTGATTAATGTTAATCTTTAGAGAGGACATGAGGATTGCTTTAAATGGTAGATGCTCACGTGAAATGATTGTGGAGGGGAATAGAGACTGTCAATGGAATTATGTCCTTTAAATTGTATAAAATCATTAACAGCAAAATAACAGAGTGATCAAAGCGCCCAAAGACTTTTTTTTTAAACAAATTTCGATAGGGAATTTTTGTGTTTTATAATACTAATAATCGAGGTTTTTTAAATTTCAATGTTTAATTTTCGTTATGGATATTTTGATGTTACACTGAAATTGTGAACTTGTATGATTCTGAAATGAAGAAATTAATAGCTCTCTTAGAGCTTGAGTTCAAATCTAATATAAAAAGTTTGATTAATAGGAAGATATTTATTTATTTACAACTTCTTCTCTAATACTATGGACCAGTTGCCTTGTTCATAGTACGATTCAGTAATTCGAACATCATCTGTAATCCCTCTGACTAATTCTTCCAATTCGTTTTCTTTAAACAAGTGATAATAGCGGTTGTGCGTTTCTGAATTTACTAAATGACGATGTAAATATTAGATCGATATTTACTACTTAGTCGTTTAATTAGTTTACCTTTGTAAGGAACGAGCATATCTTGTTCTTTGAATTGAGTCCGCGGATGATGAATCGGCAGTAAAGTGTCCACATCCAAATCCAAAGCCCTCTCAGGGCGGTCCTGCTTGTTGGAAATGTATTTCGAGGGATTCTTAAGGTTCTGTTCAAACGCCCAAACCTGTATCAATCCCACACCGCCCCTCCTTAAGGCACGAATGCACTCGCGAATCGCTTCACCTCTACGCGCCTCAGAGCTAAAGTGATGGATTACAGCGATGGATATGAAATAGTCCAGTGACTCATCGCGAATTGGTAGAGCGATTAGGTTCGCTTGAAAGGTTTCATACCCAACCTCGGAGGCAATCTTACAAAACTCTTGGCAGACATCACACGAGAGCGGCGCTGACATGTCTGGACGGTTTGCCGTCAACCATTTCAGGTATTTACCATTTCCACAGCCCAGATCGATGCCAATGTCTGTTGCCTTGAGGGCGTTGAGAAAGGTGACGACTGTCGGCCACGCTGAGTACCGGGTACGATCAAAGTCCCGCGCGATTTCCTCGTAAACCTTTAGCACCTTTTCCTGTTCGATCTTAATGGCCTCCTTATTTGTTATTCTCTCCTTAAATTAAGAATCAAGTATTATTGGCCTTTATAGAGAGAAATGTGTATGTAGAGAGAATAAATTTCATTTTTTAGTAGAAAAGAATTTATTAAAACAAAAAAACAAAATTGTCACTTTTTAGACAATAGTTTTTGCAAAACATCGGGCGTGGGAATCGGTGTGAATTTGGATATTTCACGGCCCTCTATGCAGTTGGAAATGCAGCCATTTTGATTCGCTACGAGAACCAGTCTCAGGTGATGCTCCGGCCATCGAAAGACCAGTGGGAGATGAGACGGATTGTTGATTACATTGAGTTTTGAGCAGGAGAACTGAAAGTCCAGCTGCTCTGCAAAGTGGCGGGAGATGAAGACCTGCAGCCAGTTGCCACGACAAGCAAAGGGGCACTCCTCACTGACAAAGGCGCCCCGGGTATTTGGCGGGACCAGGGTTATGGCGCGATCCGGATTCTGAGCGTGTAGGAAAGTGAAATGGGAGCCGAGCATGATGCGATTTGTTATCGCAATCGGCAGAATCTTCCCAGCACTCAGCGGCAGGACTAATTCGAGGAACTTGCCGGACAAGGAGACGACAGGATGGTTATTTATCTCATCCCCTGGAGAGAGAATGGACAGCTTTTCTAGTGGTGTACAAGGGGTGGTCGAGTTTGAGTCTCTTGGCGTGGCTGTGGTGCTTGTGGAGGAGCTGTTTTGGTTCTGCATCGAGTTTTCCCTATTCAACAGAGACTCGTAACCGGTGGCATCCCCGACTACATCTACACTGTCATCAGAAGTGTCACCGGACTGTCTAATTAGTTGAAAGGGTCATTTTTGCAATTTTTCCATTGAAAGAAATTCATTCAAAATAATAGTTTCAAGGGGAAACTGTCTGTACCACGCTCATCGTATGAGTGGAAATGAAGTGGTTTCATTGGGTCAAAGAGAGTGGACCTTTGATTTATTCTCAAATTATAATGATCAAGAAACTGTGCCAAATTGCATAGAGCTTGTGTGAAAACGCTGCAAAATATTTTCATGTGAAATTTTCACATTAATTACTCAATATGACGTTTATAATTAATGAAACGTAATTGCTTCATGATAAAAAAATTCAATTAGAGGTTTAGAAGCAAATAGAAATATTTTGAATATTTAAACAAAAATTTAGTAAAGTATAGAGATCAAAAAATGCCTAGCTTTAGAATAAATTTAAAAAGGTGAACGCACAAGTTATTCTTAATGTCGATATTTCGAAGATGCGTTGAAAAGTCTTCGCCGGTCAACTTCTCCAAGAGGACCGCGACAGAGTCGAGGGTGTTCCAGTCCATCCCGGTCACTGTGACGCCGGACAGGGAGGACGGCATTCGGGCTTCCGACAGGCTCTGTTTCACGCGAATCGACTCGGTCCTCCTGATGTCGGTGACAAAGTGCTCGCTGCCGAATTCACACCGGCGTTGTATTATTTGCAGTAGAAATTGAACGTTCTTCGATTGCACTAATTTCAACTCAGAGTTGGTTACACCGAAAATCTAATGAGAATAATAATAGATTCATCGCCAGAACAATTGCATACTCTCTTGGTGCCCCACAAATCATGAATGATGATCGGGAGACGGACACTACTCATGACTCACCTGTACAAAATTCACGTATCCATTAGGCGTGGAAATGTGATCAATTTTTGGATCCTTTAACATGATCATGTGACGCAATTTACTTGGATTTCTAGAGATGAAAAATAAGAAATCAATTTTTGAATCTCAACCAAAAAGCACGACAGAGTTTCAGACCTGTTCAACTACTCATGAGTAGATTTAATACATACTTGTTGATTTCTTCAAATGAGTCCAGTGGCTTATCCCACGGTATATGATCCCCGGGCAGCAGAGTGGTCTGCGATCGGTAGACATACCTAGCCAAGGACTGGAGCAGAATGGCCGGCCACTTTGGCGGATTATCGACACTGTCGTGAGATTGGATTTTGATACGAATTGTCAGTTCGAAGCCGAAACCGCTGGGCTTTTCATCGCCAGGGTGTCGTGGGAATTCGTCGTAAATGTCCGATAGTCCGCATGTTACGTAGTGGAAGTGCCTCACTGAAGCTTCCTCGTTCAAGTACACAAAAATGTAGTCTAAAGGATCTGGACCGCCATCTCTGAACCGTTTAACTGACTTGATCTGTAATGAATTGCTTTGATTGTTGTAGATTTTGTTAAATGCATCTTGTATCGAGCGTATCCCATTTGGTTCTGCCTTGAAATAGGTAAAAAGAAGAATTTATTTTTTCCCAAGAAATTCTGAGACAAAAAAGAAACAATTTTTTTGAGAAAAATTTTTAATATGTTTTTTCAGGCAATGTGTTATCGTGTTTTTTATAAATAAATATGACTATAGATAGATCACACTCGGCTTTAAATCTATAATTCGTAAAGATGGAATCTACCATAAGGAGGTCAGTCCACATCATCTGAGCAGAGATTCTCACTGGAAGTTGCCCCTAGAGTATCATCAAACAGGCTGTCCATGTTACCGAAAAGGCCTAATAAATTGTCAAACGGATTCCTCTTCTTCCTACTAGCAATGGGAATGTCAAAATACTTGGCACCAATCTCATCCAGGTACGTCTCGAAGGTTGGGTCCCGTGATATTTGATGTTGATACTTTTTCTTTAAAAACAAAAATATTCCAGAGTCCTCCTTATTGAAGATGGTGATGAGAATGAGCCAGATGAAGTTTAGGAGAGGGAATTTGACGAATGGCGGTCCATTCATAGATAGGCGCGGATGGTTTCTTGTATAAAAATAAAAAGAATTTGCCGCAGCAACTTCATGAGACAAGCAAAGACTCTGTAAGACACCTTGTGTGAGAAACATGTCAATCTCATAGTCTAAGCCATACTTTTGTTGGTAGTTGATGAGAAAATGACCAATAACATGTCCGTTATTTGTTAGAATGACACGGTAGCGCGCTTCGTTATAATTACCATTGCGCAGGGCGAGATTTGCTAGATGATAGTTTAGCCTTTCATAATGCTCAGTGCCTTGGAATTTCTGGCAGAGGGAGTGAATAAAAGGACCATTTTGTTCCTCTTTAACACTCAAAATGTTCAAAACCTCTTTAATCAGCTCTAGGTCATCTGAAGATATTGGTTCTGCATACTTTTGTGAGTATAGTTGGAGGAGGAGTTGACAGAGATCAAAGCCACTCTCTTGTTGGTTGTTGTAGAGAAGGAAGAGGATTCCGTCAAAGATCATTGAACGACAAATTTGATAATTTCTTTTCCTCATCAATCGCATGATAACCGTCCGATAGTATTGGTGAGCCTCGTAATATTTACGGGCTCCTTTCAACTCGAAGAGCTTGTCTTTTGCTTTATTAAGCCATTCCTCAGAAGACATTAGGTTTTGATTTTTTTGAAATATACACTAAATTTATAAACACTATCCCAAAATCTTTGTTCTTACGGATAGAATTTACAAAAATAATTAGTGAAATGACAATAAATGCTTACATTAGTCTAGTCGCTTCAGATGCACTATTCAACTCGAGCCTTCTCGTCATTGGTGATAATTTTGGTAGAATTCATCTAGTAGATCAAGGTTAGTTGTCTAATTAGTTATTGCTCGTTAAGAGAGTTACAAGACTTTGGCTACTGAACAGCTCAGCAAGGACAGTGCCATAATTGGTATTCGCGCATTCAACGAGAACGGCTTCATTCTTGTAACGGACCAATTCGTTGATTTTATGAGCGTCGGGAAAGATTTGAGTCTGACTAAGAGAAACATTTATTCCTCTCACGGCCAAAGGGTTTGTTCTCTTCTTGAATTAACTCTTGATAGATTTTAAACTTTTCCATAAGAGAATCCAGCATTTTCCTCATCACAAGTGATAAGATGATCGTAGTTGATATGATTACAAATTCAGTAACGCCAATCCTTCTACAAAAATTGTCTAGTTCTTCTCAGAGTGCTATAACAGTCAGTTCCAAGCTGGTGAGTTAAATTCTAAGATCATATTCGAAGGTCTTTACAGGCGACCTCTCCGGATCGGTTTCCGTCTGGGACTTGAGCAAGGCCAACAACGCGACCCCAATCAAGAAAATCGACACCAACCTCCACCCGAGCGTGACCCGAAAGAGGTTCCAGAACTGGATCAACACCCTCATCAGCTTCGAAGAGAATGACAACCTCGTGATCGGCGGCGGCCTCAAGCTCTCCCTGTGGAACTTGAACGTCTCCCGGCCCATTGAAGAGTTCAACATTGACGATCTGGGGACCTTCATTCCGTCCTCCCACTGCTTAAGTACCCTCAACGACACCAGGTGCATCTACTTTGGCGGAAACAGCAGTCACGTCCACGGCTTCAATTCTCTAGGCAAATGCCTTCTAGATATTGGTCTTGACGACTCTGGGCAGCCCTTGGAGCAGATTTGCTTCATCACCAAGTCGAGAGATAATGAAGACCTCTTCGTGGCTGGATCATCCACAAATGTCTACCATTTGAACTCTCTCGGCTTCCTAAAGAATCGTTTTGATTTGTTAAAATAAATCCATTTCTAGACTTGACGTTCTTTTACATGATAATTTTTGTTATCGGATTTAATTTCATATTTGTGTTGTACTTTAGGAAACGAAGACAAAGTTCAAACGGTCAGTGCCGCACGCTGCTTCGTGGATCGATGACGTTTCGAGGGAGTTGATCTCGAATTCCAGCTCAAAGCAAACACGATCAGCCGAGAGCCTAGTCAAAAACACTGACGTCAAAGGGTAGGTTGAAATAAACTTTGAAATTGAAAAATAATAATTAACATTTCCCCAGGCCGACTCGAATTATCGCCATGGACTGTGAATTTGTTGGCGTCGGCTTCCAAGGTAAAGAGGACCAATTAGCGAGGGTCTCTGTAGTAAATCAGTTTGGTGCCCTCTTATACGATGAATACGTCAAGCCTCAAGAGAAGGTTGTCGACTATCGTACCGAGGTCTCCGGCATTCGACCGTCGCATATCAACTCAGAGTTCGCCAAGCCATTCCCCGAGGTGCACAACCACGTTTCAGCGTTGATACAAGACCGCATTCTCGTGGGTCATTCCATACACAAGGACCTAAAGGTGTTGATGCTCTCGCATCCGAAGAAGTTGATCAGGGATACCTCGAGATATAAGCCGTTCCGCCGCTTGTTTAACGGCGCAACGCCGTCCTTGAAGAAGCTGACAAGCCAGCTCCTGGCTGTTGATGTGAGTTGCAATTTGCATTAGAAAGTCAAATAAGACTTATTCACATGTGGAAGGTTCTGTGAAAAAATCAGACTAATTCAGTTGTAAGAGTTAGCTTACTCACCATCTTATTAACCATCTAGGTCCAAGACGGAGAGCATGATTCAATTCAGGACGCCAGAGCCACCATGAAGTTGTACATGAGCGTGAAAAAGGTTTGGGAAGGAAAGATTTCAAGGTTTCAGAAGAATAGAAACTTTAAAAAGAAGTAACGTTTCAAATATAAATATTCTTTCAAATTAAATCTTACAATCAAGTTGCAAAGACTTCTCATTTGGCCTGAGTTCGATTTGTCTATCTGATAAACAAGCTCTCACACCGCCTCCTACCCGAATTGGACTCGGCTATGAAACTCAAATTCTAAGAGAGTAACTTATCTGTCAAGTTGTATCGTTGTCTCCCTTTTGGAGTTTATGTCTGTCGGAAGTCTGGCTGATTGTTGCTCGTCATTCGTTTTGAGAAGAAATTAGCACAGTCATTATTGTAATTAGTCCTTCAAATTCTCCTACCCTCACCACGGGAGGTACGCACATTTTGGTGGTTTAAACATTTCTGATCATTCAGTATTTTTGAGTAGTATGATGATTTATTATTAACTATGCCAAAATATTAAATCAATGATAAAGTTATGAAAATTGTAAAATTAAATCAAAAAGAAAATTCTCACATTTAATATATCAAGATATTGACCAAAAATCTCGTTATCCAAAGCTACCACATGACTTTAAAAATTTATCCTAAACATTTACAAGAGGTAGAAATAAGGTGACACCAAAATGTAGCAGGAATCGTTAGATTCTCTCGAGTTGCCAAACCCCATGATCTGTATTTTCCGGAGCTTTGGAACATGCTCTCTTCCCAAAAACCAAAGCGTTATAAGAAAATAGAATTTTTATTCAAACTTTTCAAAGAAAACTGAAGAAGAGAATGAACCAACAACTACTCTGTCGCTCGTTTCCATCTTCAAGAAACTTACCTCTTGTACAACGTATTTTTCCCGAAGCTAAATATAGAAATGTATTCAATGATCAAGGTTTCCTTACTCTAAATCTTCGTCTGGAAAATACGTTGCCAAAGTTGGAAATTTGACTTATTTCAGTGCGTATCCAAGGAAAAACTGGTTTATCTATAGATCTGTATAAAAGAAGAAATTCGAGGACGAAATAGAATTTCTTTATTCTCTCTAATCCCTAAATTTGCACGGCATCATCTTTGAGCATCCAGAGAACCCTTCAACACAACAAAATACGTCGGAAGTTTTCACGCAGATATTATTCGAGGCCTTTCTATGCGGCTTGAAGCAGAAATGGCAGACCTTGCACTTCATAGGACAAATCTTTAAATCCTCTCTCACAGTCATGCATTGCTTCTCAGACTTGACCGCGCACTCTGTAGTACGATACGGTGAGCAGAAGCCGTCCGGTCCAACCTCCTTCATGAGTCCCTTATGCTTTTGCATATCTTCAATGTCCGTGAAGAAAATGGCAATGTAACCTTCCAGTTGTGACGGCTTTATCGGCCCCTCTTCTGTGATCAGATCACTGCCGAAGAAGTAATTACAAATGGTGTTTATCGCCACAGCAAGTCCGCATCCAGAGGTCTTCATAGTCGAGGTCAGGATACACTTGGACATGCACCAAATACAGCCTTTGCAAAGGCACTGTTTCAACTTTTTCAAGATTCGGTTCTTCAGCTTCACCATCAACAGAACCAAAGGATTAATTTTTTTTCTCTTCTTTTTCTCTACAACCTTTTCCTCTACGACCTTTTCCTCCTTCTTCGGATCCTCCTTCTTGTCGCAGGCCTTCTTCTTGATGCATTCGCTGCCGCATTTTTTCAAATGTCCGTAAAACCTGCCAATGCACTTGATCACATCGAAGACTCCAAGGCCGTTAGTGGGTATTAACAGAGTTATGATTAGCAGGCATGAGAGGATTATTAACTAAACGTTCATTATATAGTACACTTACAAATTTCATAAAAGACGATTAAGGCTTGTCTGAAATAGAATATTTTTCACGCGTCTCCTCCCTGTGAGAATTATTGTCAAAAAATGCATTTAATCGAATCTTTTCTTAACGATTACTTATGCAAAATTGTACGTGACGTTAAATATTTTTTGTGTCAAATTAGAATTCCACGAGAAAAAATGTAGTTTTAGACTCCAAGTAAAAATTAATTAATTAATTTCGTCGAAGATTAATTATCAGATGGCCTCTAAGGATTTTATGAATTAGGCTGTCATTTGAGCTGTTTAAACGTCAACTATTTTGAGTTTAATACTCAAACGAATAAGAGCAACCTTTTCTTAAGTGATCAATAGTCTGTAAACCTGATTGGTTTAAGGCACGAATCGTTGTTTAATAGAGAATTCTTTCAATTTTTCAAAATTTACTGAGTACACCTAATGAGAGTAGTGAGTCCACACTTTTTATGAACTTGCTCCCTTGCTTTGATCCCTTTTCTAGTACATCATCTTCATCCTAACAATGATGCTGATCATGGATCAAGAAAAGGTCCAGGGGGAGGGCATTTTCCAGATCTTGAAATGTGCCGCTCAGCTCTTTAAAATGTTCACAAAATGCATAAAGAAATGCGCCAACGACCACAATTGCACGGCCATCTTAGAGGAGAAGAACTTTGTGATTAATGAAGAAGATTACAATGATATTGAGAAACGGGACCTAGACTTGGACTCAGGACAGGTTGATAGGCCTGTCAGGAAGAATAACGCAATAGCCCAATCGTTCAAGAACATTGCGAATAAGATCAAGGCCAAGTTTAAGATGTGCGTCTGCTCTCAGTGTATCTTGTGCAGTTCGAAGTGTGGCGCGATCACTGTTCTAAAGTCGACCGGTTGCGCCGCCTCTTCGATACTGAACGCCATAAGTCTGCGATTTATTGGCAAAGAGATCATCGGAGATGACGGGCCGATAAACCCCAAGAAGATTGAACAACTCTTCAGAACTCTGTCAACGCCGTTGGAGGTCTTAGAGAATAGGAAGTTGACCATGAAGGATGACCCCTATGACACTTATAAGATCTGGAAGGATCCGAATGCCAATGAAACATCTAGTGATCCGGAAGAGGTGATTGTGGATCCGAAAGAAAAGGCAGAGGTTTTAGTTCCGTACGAGAAAGACGGAGATTTAGAATCAAAACAAGAGGAGTGATCGAATATATCTTTTACATTGTTGGAGATGACTCTTCCTCGCTCTTATTCTAAATGAATTACAGTACTAAGAAATACAGTTCAATTCCACAAACACAAAAAGTCTAAAATGTTTTTTAAACTCTTGTCATTTTTAAGTTATTAAGTTAAGTTGAGAATCTTCTGATTACTCGTTCAGGACTCACAAGTAGAGCCTTCCGATAGGGCACTTTCCATGAATATTTATGCGAACAGTAGCTGAACTAACGCTTCATGCTTTCACAATGGTTCAAAAATTGAAATTCTGACCATTCAAAATGTTAGATTTGCTATCCGAGTGTTTTTTCTGTTAGAGTTTTTCAGTTATTTAAAAACAAAACACTTTACAAAGATTGAAGCTTCTAAAACACTTCGCGATGTCTTTTTTCTTAAATATTAGAGTGTGTTATGAAAAGTGATAAATTCTCGAAAGTATTTGCAAAGTCAATTATATTTCATATATATATTTTTATACTAAGCAAGGCATCATCCTTTTGCACTCCGAGAACCCAGGGACGCAACAGTAGATATTCTTATCGAAATTGCAAATATTATTTGCCTCCTTCCTGTGCGGTTTGAAGCAGTAATGACAGACCTTGCACTTCATGGGACAAATCTTGACGGTTGTCCCAAAGGTGTGACAATGCTTCTCGGACCGCATGACACAGTCCGAGGTTCGATACGGCGAGCAGAAGCCATCCGTCCCAGGAGGCTTCATCGAATCCCGGCGCCTCTCCAATTCCTCGAGGTCCGTGAAGAAAAGGGAAACGTAGCCTTCCAATTTTGACGGCTTAATCGGCCCCTTTTCTGTGATCAGTTCACTGCCGAAGAAGAAGCTACAAATGGCGTTTATGGCCACAACTAAGCCGCATCCTGTCGTCTTTACTGTCGTGGCCAGGAGGCACTCGGTCATGCAGAAGATGCAGGTCTTACAAAGACACCTTTTCAGCTTTTTCACAATTCTATCTTTGAGTTTTCTCATGATTAAGACCAGTGGATTGACCTTTTTGAAGACGTTGGGTTTCTTGGACTTTTCCAATTCCTTCGGGTCCACGTTCTTAACACAGGAATGCTTCTCGAGGCATTTTCCGCCACAGCTTTTCATGTTCTTGTAGAACTTACCGAGGCAACTGACAATGTCGAATACGCCCATGGCGTCCACTGGGCCTAGGAGACCGATTAGCGCCAAGAGTGGTAAAATGAAACCCTATGAATGAGAATCTTTAAAAATACTCTCCACTTACAAACTTCATTTCGACTAATACAATTTGACAGTGAACATTTTCACTGATCAATATAAGTTGTTTTATTGATATTAAGTGTACCCTCTACGTGTTTACAGAGCCAAAACAAGCTAGATCGTTGATCTAATTTATTTTGTTAAATCCTATTTTATCATTTCACTATTTTGAAGTTTAAATTGGCCTTATATTAAAGATGCTTTTACGCCTTTTGGGGTCCGAAAGAGTTGGCCGAAATTTGAGTCAAAAGATGAATGATGACATTGGATGCGGTTAAATTTTGGCTCAAAAGTAGAACAGCGTAGAAATGAATTTTCTATAGCATGGAAAAAAATTAGAGACAGATCTTTTTTTCAACACAATCAAACTTTACAGTTTCGGATCAAGAAATTTACACGTCAAAATTTAACAGTTTTTCCCCCATACGGCTTATATTTGAACTTTTTGCACAAAACAAAATATCATTGGATTGGTCTTTACAAGATCATTCTAATGGTACTTTTAAAATGTTGATATTTTACTATTTAAGGGTAGAAAAATGAACTTTAAAATTATAAAAAAGGATGGGGGAAATGAATCATTTTTTCTTGCTTAAAAACCCCCCATTTATAGAGGGGCAGGCAGAATTTTTCAATGATAAATTAGAAAAAATCCGAAATCTTATGAATGAAACCTTTTTTAACGAGAATTATTTAGTGTTTTTCACTTTCTTTTGATAAAATATATTGGTATTTCCTATAGTTTATGATAAATAAACAACATCTGCACTTGTTATTAATATGAAAGTTAAAACTCCACTTATTCATAATAATTTCAACTGGACTTTCCTATAGGTTGTAATAATAATGTCTACACCTCCACTCGATTTTGATAATTACCCTTCATTTAAATACATATTAAATTTGCAAATTTGACACACAGAGAAATAATGAAAAAATAAGTGTGTGAACACTTGTAGGGCGGAGAGGAAATGACCGGGCTGAATGCTGCATTCTGATTGGCTCTGATTTTACCTCTGATTTATAACTTAGATCATGTAACTATAAAATACTTTTTATCGGTAGCTTGACTTTTGCCACGAGATTCAAACGCGACACGCACATCTTGATCTTTTGTCTCTCATAGTAATATCCCAATTTGCTACAACACACTAAAAATTATCAAGAGTCGTATACAATGATTATATTACAGCGTGAAATGAATCGTTAAATTTACTTAAGGACACGTTAACAGCCTTGCGCACTCCGGGTATCCCTTGACACAGCAAAAGGTATTTCCACTTTTCTCACACTTTACCACCGTTATCTTGGGCAGGGTCTGGAAGCACGTTCTGCATTCATCGCAGAGCATCTGGCAGACCTTGAGCGTCTTGCTGATCTCGACGCATTCCGTTTTGCCGGCCATTTTGCAGTCCTTAGACACAATGGATGAGCAATACTCCTCCTTACTCAGAATGGTCGGGTCGTTGACCAAGCTGAGGGCCTGAGTAACTTGCAAAGCTATCGCAAAGATGATAACATAGAATTTGGTCATATTTATTTTACACTTGAGAGAGTCGTAAAATTAATTCAATGAAATCTTTTTTTAAATACACCACTCAAAATACATATAAGGGCAATTAATTAGTGTACGCATGCGTGAATAGAATCTATTTTAGATTTTTTTTTTTAATAGAACGTTTTATTGTTTAGGGTTTTACAATGTTAATTTTTGCTCGTTGAAG